>VZSU01000830.1:92103-170107 GCA_013398715.1 Nesospiza acunhae | reverse complement strand
ATATTTGTGGGCATTTTAAATGTAAATATTTATTTCAACATGCTACACAATATTTGTAATTTACAGGGCTTGAAAACCATGTCTTAACTACACTGCCCGTGCTTTAAACTCACTTTACATTCAGTGGGGATGAAGTGTGAGACATCCATGGTTTGCCATCAGCATGGGGAGAAGCATTCTTGTCCTGGACTCATTCCCCAGGGAACTCCTTTGACCTTGCTTGTTAACAGAGTGTTTGTGGTGAGATGCAAATAAATGTAAATTGTTAACTCAGTGCTTCTCAGCACTAGGCAGTGTAGTCGCCTTGTGTACATTCCAAAACCCCAAAAAAAAAAAAAAAAAAAAAAAAAAAAAAAGAAAACATAACCCAGGCTTTTATTTGCATTCATTAATTCCAGATTCTGAATTTATTGCTTTATTCTGAATTTATTGCCTTCCGCCCGCCTTCCGCAGCTCCCGTACCCGGGAGAAACCTGCCCGGGGTAATTAATGATGCACTGCTTAATAAAATAATGCAACTCAGGCCCTAAAGTTCTGGTACACTTAAAGGACTGTAGGAATGCTTTTCATTCACAAATGGGGTTTGGCAGGAAGAGGAAAATTCAGTGATTTACTGAGGAAGCTGGAGCTGCGTCCTGCTGTCAGCAGCTCCGTGGGCTGTGGGATGCGCTGCCCTGGCTTCATGTGCCCTTCCAGTTGTGACAGCTTGTAGCCATGATATTTTCTGAAAAAATCCTTTCCTTAGGATTTTTTCTCCTGAGAAGCTGAGAGGCCTCAGGAACAAAACGTAAACAATGGTTATCTGCTGCTGTGGAATGCAACAGGTGCATCTGTGATGGGTCTCATGTGGTTGTTTCTAATTAATGGCCAATCACAGTCCGGCTGTCCAGACTGTCTTGGTCAGACACAAGTCTTTGTTACCATTCTTTTTCTATTCTTAGCTAGCCTTCTGATGAAATCCATTCTTCTATTCTTTTAGTATAGTTTTAGTATAATATATATGTCATAAAATAATAAATCAAGCCTTCTGAAACACGGAGTCAACATTTTCATCTCTTCCTTCATCCTAAAACCCCTGTGAACACCACCAAAACAGCTGGCTGATTTCTGCTGCAATTGGGCAGCAGGGCTGGGTTTGCCTGAAATTTAGTCCTTATTTAAAATACCCAAGTGGAAGATTTAAATGGAGTTGTAGGAATGGGGCTGAAGTAGCCTGTGCTGGGAGTGGCTAAAATAAGTCTCAGTCAGAACGAGCTGTGGCTGCTGGCTGGGATCCATCCCTGATATGTGCCCTGTACAGAACAGCCTTCCATAAGGATCTGAGCTGTCTAGCACATTAAATGATTATTTCTTCACTGAATACATTGGCAAGGGGTGGGGGGGCTGACTTGTTAAGGAGGTTCAGGGCTCGGGGGAACTCCTTTAAGGCGTGTCGCAAGAGAAGAAAATCGGATGCGTTGTGGAATTACAGAATTACAGGGATGTTTGGCTTGGAAGGGACCTTAAAGCCCATCCAGTGACACTCCCTGCCATGGGCAGGGACACTTTCCACTAGCCCAGGTTGCTCCAAGCCCTGTCCAGCCTGGCTTTGGGCACTTCCAGGGGCTTCTCTGGGCACCCTGTGCCAGGGCCTGCCCACCCTCACACAGAATTCCTTCCCAATATCCCATCTGATCCTGCCCTCTAGCAGTGGGAAGCCATTCCCTGTGTCTTGTCCCTCCATCCCTCATCCCAAGTCCGTCTCCAGCTCTCTTGGAGCCTTTTAAGGCACTGGAAGGAGCTCAGAGGTTTCCCTGAAGCCTTCCCTTCTCCAGGTGAGCCCCCCCAGCTCTCCCAGCCTGGCTCCAGAGCAGAGGGGCTCCAGCCCTGGGAGCGCCAATATGGTTTTCACACAACTTTTTCCAGCAGATCAAAATCTTTCTTGTGTTTTGGCCCCCAGACCTGGACGCAATTCTCAGGGTGGGGCCTCAGAAGAGCAGAGGGGAAGAAGCACCTCCCTCAAGATGATTCTTGTAGGAATCCTACCTGTCCTATAGAGAAGATTTTCAATCCATTTTACAAAGCTGTGTCACAATTGCACAGAATTGTGTTGATTTTACAGCTCATATACTTAAGGACAATTACAGATTTTTATCTTTTTTCCTAGTGTGAAGAATCGTAATGAAAATAACTCATAAAGCTATTGAGGGATCTTCAGATAAAAGCGTCAAAGCCAGAATTATTCAACAAGCTCAGCATCCACAATCAGGCAAAGGGATGCAATCACTCTGCGGCACTGATTCCTTTGCAGTGAGTAGCAAAATCCCCACTGATTTCAAGGGGCTGTGGTCTCATCCTGCATGTCCCAGTGAGCTCATGTTTGGGTTATGGAGCTCTTTGAACATTTGCCTAATGGGATTGCTGCGGCTGCTGCTGAGAGCTGAGCACTGCTGCAAGGCTGGGCCCTACCCAGGTGCCTGAAGGAGAATCTGATTTCTCTGGAAAAGTTGGGCAGTGGAAGGTGAATAATACTTCTACTTCCCCTGAAAGTCCAGGTTCATCTTAAATATTTATGTTGTGTGAGCACCGCAGGGATGATATTGGGCTGCTCCTATCCACAAAGCATCAGTGAAGGCGGTGTTTTTGAGATATGTAGATGTGGAATCTTAGTTTTTGGTTTTTTTGTTTTTTTTTTTTTTTTTTTTTTTTTTTTTTTTTTGTTAGGGTTGTGATTAAATCTGTGAGATGGTATTTCCTGTTTGGACTCAGATGTTTATTAGTTTTTATTTATATTACAGTTTCACAAACTATGAGTTTTACAGTATTTTACTCTAACAAACTAAAAATTGAGTTGTGTCTCTCCCTCTATAAGGATTTTTAAGGATAAACTGTCTAATTAAGAAATGACACCAAAATTATTTTTAACTTAATGATTAACTACTCATGGCCCACAATGCAGGCTTTTTTATCTAATTTCACAATACCACCTAAACTTATGAGAAAGAAGGTGAAGAAGGATCAGCTTTTGTCCTAAAATCTCTATTTTGTTTTATATATATTACTATATTCTAAAACTTTAAACACTAAGTTTTATGCTAGGTGATATTACACATTTCTATTTAAACTACACACTGACAATCTTAGGATTTTAATTTTGGCAGTCTTTTCTACAACCTCAGGTCAAATGCAGTGTTCTCTTGGGGGTCAGTGCCTGTCAGTACAGAAAACCTAAAATTCTCAGTAACCAGGGTTCCAACATGTAGAGATGATGAAATTTGGTTTGGCTTTTTGCTGGTTTTCACACACATCCTGGGGGGCACCAGGCAGAGCATTGCTGGCCATGCCAGGGGTGGCTTGTCCTGCTCTGTCTCACCTGGATTGTTGTGTGTAATTTTGGGTGCCACAACTCCAGAGCAATCTCCAGGTGTTAGAGAGCATCTGAAGGAGGGACATGAGGATGGGGAAGGGTCCTGGAGGAGCAGCTGAGGGGCAAATTGAGAGCTCATGCTTATGGTCCTTGCTTTAGCAAACTTTTAAAACTGAATCAGGGTCTGCAACAGAACAAGATTTAGGAACTAAACTTCCTAATATCTACAAGTCTGCCACAGACATATTTTCTGAAAAATCCTTTTGCCATGATTTTTTCTCCTGAGAAGCCTCAGAGGAAAAGAAAAACAATGATTATCTGCTGCTGTGGAATGCAACAGGTGCATCTTTTATTCGTCCTTGTGAATTCTTTCTACTTGATGACCAATCACAGGTCCAGCTGTGCTGGGACTCTGGTCAGTCACAAGATTTTATTATCATTCCATTCCTTTCCTTACTAGCCTTCTGATGAAATCCTTTCTCTTTCTTTAGTGTAGTTTGAATATACCATTTTCTTTTAATATAATATAACATAAAATGTATAATGTAACATATAATGTAATATAATGTAACATAAAATAATAACTCAGCCTTCTGAAACATGGAGCCAAGATTCTCATCTCTTCCCTTGTCCTGGGACCCCTGAGAACACCACCACACAACTCTACTTCTTCCCATGAGATAAACTCAATTTAGGAATACTTTTCTTTGGCATCCTGTACCTGATTTCTGTAGCAAAAATTCCAAACTGCTTGTTTTCATCATATAATTTCACCCCTTTGCGTGATGGAAATTTTCTGAGAAAAAAAGAATACCATTTTTTATGAAGACCAAAAGGTATTCTGAAAGCAGAATATGATGCTGCTCTGTGCAGTTACTCTCTAAGAGTTTTGTTGGATGTTTTTTCCCCTGAGATGCACAAGCACAATTTGATTTTTCACTTGCTGGGCCAGGTTTGGCCCAGCTGTAATAAGCCTTGCAATGAGATCCCTCGTGATTTATCATGATTTGGATTCATCTGGACTCTCAATGTGTTGCCAAAGTTTTACAGACCTCCCTGTGAGGCTGATTACTGCCACAGAGGAGAACTGCAGGAAGCCTGGCCAGATCTGTGTAGTTGAAATCTTTGTCAAGGTTTCATTCTGTTTGAAAAGCTGTTTTACCTATCCCCACATTAGCATATGAAAAATCCTGGCTAATTTCATTTGGCCTTTCAAAAATCAATTTCCGTAAGACAGCAGTATTGACCAATTAATACTTTGCCTCTGTGGGAATGTATGTGCAAAAGAAAGGGAAAATAATAGCTGTAAAACCAATATAAGTTAAAATCACTGAAGGATAGAATCATAAAGGTTGGAAAGACCTCAGGGATCATCAAGTCCAACCTTTGACCAAATGCCACTGTGCCCACACATCACAAAGTGAGACAACCACTCATTTGGAATTAAATATCAAACAAAATATTATGTTCAAAAGTGAGTTCTCTTCCTGAATTCTGCTTTGGAAAGCTGCAGCAAGAAGTCAGAATCAAGATGTTGATTAATCAGAGTGCTGCCAATTTACAGCTATATGACTTGGAGCAGAACTGGGATCTTTGGTGCCACATCTTCATGGAAAAAATCCATTACACGGGGAAAATTTTTCTTTTTTCTTTTGCCTACCAGACTACTATGAGGAAAAAGCTGAGCCAATAAAAAAAAAAAAAAAACAGCAAGAGAAGTATAGAAATTCTTCAGAGTGCAAAAAGAAAATCAAGGGAGATCCTGGCTCACAGTTTTACTCTAAAAACTCTTGATCTTTGAGGTTCCTTCCAAACCTAGCCATGGCATCACTCTGGGATTTTATGATTCTGTGATATTTTGCATTTGTGCAGTTAGTGTTTGAGGAAGGAAATGATTCCATGGGCACCAACAAGAGCTGATCACATAACTGTGCAGGCAAGGCCTGTATCCTTTAATACAAACATTTAAAATGTTACGGGGCTTGGGTTTGGTTTTGGTCCTTGACCCCCTCATTGTGATGGCTGCAGATCAGCTCTGCTGGAGAGAGGGGGAAATGGTACCTGCAGGCCTTGTGGGTGGATTTCATTGGCTTCTTTAAACTTGAAGTGGGAACTGAACTTGGGTGTCCCTTTGGGTGGATTAGAAATAGCACCAGGAAAGAAAGGCTGAGCACTCACCCCAGAAGCAGCATCCCAGTGATGCAAGGGGTAGGAAAAAAAGTGTTACAAACTGTTCTTTGTGGGTGTGGGGAGGAGGTTAGTTCCAGATAAGAGTTTAGGAATGATAAATTGTATTTGCAAAAGTTTACCATCAACTGCTTCTCTGCTTTCTCTTGGAGGAGGAATGTGGACTAGAGGGGGTGTCAGAGTTCTGGGCTGGGCTGGATGTTGCACACAGCAGGCAGAGAACCCCAGCTCCTTCTGCCTCTCTCCATCACTGCAGTGATCATGGCTCTTGTGCCCATTGTTTGCTTGCAGTGCCTCTGGACAATTACCTTCCAGCCTCCTCAGAGGGCACAGCAAGGAAAACAGGGGCCAGAAAGGAGGAACCTGAGAGCTGCCAACACCACAGTGCCTGCCCCTGCCTGGCCCTGGGCAGATGAGCTGTCTCGCACAGCATTTGGAGGAAATCTGGGGAATTTTGGCATCCTGCACATTGCCCTGGACGTCAAGGGACAGGTACTGAGCTGCTGCAATACTGGTTTTCAAAATACCAGGCACTCCAGCCTTTAATTTCTGCCAGTTTGTGTGTGGTGAGCACAGGACCAGGAAAGGCATTAAAGCTTGGCAAGATTTTACTGAGACAAAGAGCAGCAGAAGCAGAGCTCTAAAAAAAAAAAAAAAAAAAAAAAATCAGAAATATTTTCATTACTATGGTGTGACAATTTTGAGGAAAGAAAATATGTTGATAGCCCAAAATATACAGAAAGGAAAACTGTGCAAAGATGCACATGAGGCAAATTCATCGAGGAAGGTGGGAGAGGCAGCTCTTCCAAATGTGCTGAGAAATCTTTCTGGCTAAATTGAATTTGGAGTGTGTCCCAGGTACAAAACTGTTTTAGCCAGAGTGCTCCAGATGGAGATCGTCCTGAGCCAACAGCTAACTGTATCAATGCTTTTCATTGACTTTGGTGCTGCAGAATGAAATGGCAGCAAAATGTCCAACATATGATTGCCTTTATTACTCCTGATGCCATAAGTGACACTTTCCCTGGACTATCACCACGTGGCAATTATTATTCACCACCACCAGTACTGTTTCCACCTGTCAAATCACGAGTCTTGTTGATTAGTTTGATATTTTAGCAATAAAGTAATCTGTGCTACCTGATTTCATCCATCTTCTCTTCTGTAGTTACTACCTCACTTAGGAAGAAAATGAACCAGCATGGAAATAGTTGAAGTTTTAAATCACAGTTAAAATTAAAATACTAATTTCTAGAACTAAAGCCACCTACAGCGTGTATTATATTAATATAAATACTTCAATATGACAGAAAAAAATTACCAGGGGAGAAATCCAAAATGAATAACAGCTTGATGTGCAAACATTGAAGAATATAAGATGTATCAGTGCACATTGCTGCAAGAACTCCTGGATTTCTCACAACTCTCTCAAATTTCTCTCAAAAATCACAGTGCCATTTCACTTAGGATGATCCCAAGAGGCAGAACTAGCAGGTAATTATTTTGATAACTTTTTCTTTCCTACCCTCAAGCACTTTTGTATGTACACTGAATATATTTAACGCTTCATTATTCAGCAAATGTTTGCCTCACCTATAACTAGAAATAAGTGAGAAATACTGAGCGGTTTTTTAATAGGAACTTTTCAAGACACACACACAAGCTGCTGTGTGATTCTCAACCCCAGCTGGAAAAACTAAACTAAGAGAACAAGAACATATCATAGACAAGTGAAATCAAATCCTGACTGACAACCTTTGTGTCTGTTCGAGCAAATACAATTTTGGAATTACTGACAAATTAAGTTTTCATCCACTTTGGAAAAAACAAAAAACAAACCCCAGAAAGCTGTGTGCTGAAAATGCTGACAAGCCCCTTTCAGAGGTGTTGCCATCAGATGGTGATATAATTAGGTCCCAGAGAAAGGTACAGAGTGTTGGTGGTGCAGCCTGTCAGTAATTCTGCAGTGATTTATGGTCTGCTACAGGAGAGCAGCAACAGGACAAGCGGAGCCACAGACGCTGTTAAGAGGAGACATTTTCCACTAAACCTTTAAAGGGAAATGTTATCATCAGGATTCACAGATGACAGATTTTCAAAGATGTTTAGGTACCCGTGAGTACAAATAATTCTCTGCTATAATTCTGAAGGGTGCAGGCAATTCGGTACCCCCTTGTTTTTAGCAAGCACTGAGTATCTGTGAATTAAAAACCTCGAGAGTGATACAGTGTAGAAACAGCATGGAATTAAAAAGGTTTTGTCAATCTGAGGAGAGGCTGAGGGCATTTGGTTTGTTCAGCTGGAGAAGTGGAGGCTGTCAGGCCTCAGTGGGGGCTGATGGGCAGCGCAGGGACAGCCCTGATCTCTGCCCTCTGTGACAGGGACAGCACCCAGGGGATGGCTGGAGCTGTGCCAGGGCAGGGTCAGGCTGGAGATCAGGGAAAGGTTCTTCCCCAGAGGGTGCTCGGCACTGCCCAGGCTCCCCAGGGAATGGGCACGACCCCAAGGTGATGCCTCAGGTTTTAGTTTTTATGTATTTCAGATTCTGTGCTGCTTTGGTGTGTAGTTCTGAGCTTCACATGAGGGGATGGTGAGCTCTGTGCACAGAGCAGGGAGACAAAACAATTCCTGCTCCAGCTGGGGACCAAGGACAAATGATCCAAATCTCAGGCCCAAGAGCACAAACAACGTGGGCTGAAGAGAGAAAAACAAGCAGGATGGGACTGCATGGGCTAAAGCTGGAATTGGACAATTAACTCCAATATGCAAATGGACCAGAACTTATAAAAGTGAGAGACCCCCATGCCTGGTTGTGCATTTTGGGACCATTTTGGTTCATCTTGGGTGCAGCCCTGGCTGGGCTCTCGTGCTGCCCAAGGTGCATCCATGGAGGCCTTTTAATAAATCCCTGCTTTATTCTTTAACTCTGTCCAGCCTCTGTTCTAGGCCTGCCTTCACAAGGCATCAAAAGCTGCCAGAGCTCCAGGAGGGTTTGGGCAACGCTCCCAGGGATGCTCAGGGTGGGATTGTTGGGGTGTCTGTGCAGGGACAGGGGCTGGACTGGAAGATCCTTGGGGGTCCTTTCCCACTCAGGATATTCTGTGATTCCATAATTTAGTTTCCAGTTGAAATGAGTGCTGTTAACCAAACCAATAAAGAGGTAACTACACCTGGGAAATGTCCCCTGAGCTCAGACTAACTCTCCACAGCTCCACATGGCATTGTTGGGCAGTAGGCAGCAAGCAAGATTTATGACCCGTCAGGAGAATAGAGCAGCAGTAATGAACAACTGCAAACAAGGGGCTCTCGAGAAAGACAACAATATTGTTTAAATACTTTATTGTATTACCTTGTCTGCAAGGAAAAAATGCCAGAAAATAATGTAAAAAAAACCTTCAGGCAACCCTTACTGCACTCCTTGTTCCTCCTCCTCCTCCTCCTTCCTGCTACAGCTTTTTTTCTTGCACTGAATTCTGCAATGTGTTCTCACCTGCTGATTCAGGTCCCTTCACACATCATTACATCACATCTGTTTAGGTGGCACATTTCTCTACACACATATGTAACCCTGTGGTTGCCTGATACACCATTCAAATCAATGAGAAAAATTAAAAAAAAAATTGAAATCTATTTTATTACAAATAAAAAAAATAAATAAAATCAGGTTATACACTGCTCACTCCACTGTGAAAATCAGCCTGTGGAAAGAGCTGCCTCATGAGCTGATACTTAAAAGAGGAGATGGCAGCCAGCTAGGCAGTGACAGACAGATGTGACAGATGTGACACATTGGAGGAAGACTTCCTAATAACACTCCTAATAAATGTGATACCGCTCAGCGTGGCACAGGAGCACACAGGGATGAAGGTGCAGCGAGAGCTTCCACTTTGATGGTATTTGTGTAAAGAAAAGAGGCATTTTATAAAAAATAGGGTCCTTTCTCCATTATCTTTTCTTCCATAGAAAATGGAAGTTATATCTGTTCTGTGCTCATTGCAAAGTGAAATGTACTAAATCTTGATGCTTTTTGGGTAAGCCACAGGATGTAACTGATTTTAGGACAGAACACTGCAATTCCAGGGACATCTGGGTACAGATCCAGAGCAAGAAGATCAAACTCTGCTCCAGATTCCCACTTCAGATACTTTTGTTTGGCCCAGTTAGAGTCACAGGAGCTTCATTTGGGCTTTTTATCAAAATAGACCAGCTCTGGGTTTGGTGACATAATTCTGCCATTTCTGAAAAAAGTTTTTGTCCAATAAACTTTTGTAATATCAAAGGAAGCTTCACTGAGTTAATAATTTCTTGATTTGGTTTAAATTTAGAATTGACCTATTTTTTGTGTGTCAAGAAACGGAATCAATGAATGCACAACAATTTAATTCAAAGTTATCTGACCTTGGACAAAAAATTTTATCAGAAGAGGTGACTGGCAGAATTATGTCACCAAAAACCACAATATATTCAATTCTGGTGAATATTTTCAATTCAGTTCCAAGGCAGGCACTGCCCTTTACTTCCTTGCTTCTCTTCCTTTTTGCCTTTTAGATCTTTAGGTTTTTATATTGCATTAATTCCAATAATTCCATTCATACTTCTGATCAAATGAACTTTCTGTTCCCATAATTTAAGAACAAGTAGAGCACAGGCAGAGTGGAGATAATCTCTTATTTACTAAGTTTTAAATTATTTTTCTTCTTTTTTCCTCTTTTTGTCACCATACAAAATTGTGTAAGCAGTGAAAACTTTGCCCTCAGCTCAGTAATGTGCAAGTAGAAATTTCACAATAATTACACTGCAACTACAATTTTTGACCAGGAAGGAATTATTTTACTGAGAGTAAATATAATATAATATAATTGCAATCTTGGAAATGTAACCTGGATTCTCAGAGTTATTTCAAAAATTAAAATATCTCATCAAAAATAGAAAAGGTAGGTGTCATATTAATAGAAGTCCAATTCTGTGAGTTTAATTTAAAAAAAAAATACAATTCTTCCACAAAGTAACCACACTGCATCATGTATAAAAATATCATGTAATTAAAATGAATGTACGAATTTGGTTTCAATGACATTACACTTCATGAGTGGAATGAAAAATCTCATTCCTGCAAGGTCGGGAAGGGCAGCCTCCATCGTGGCACTTTGCAAGGTGAAGTATTTTAGGCTTGAGTAAGATCAGTACTCCTGATTATTCACCACCAGGCCTGGGAAAACAGAATGTGGGATGGACACGGAAGTTGTGCCAGTGTGAGCATTTACCAGCACGTTGCTTTTACATTTGTCCTGTCAAATAACAAATTATTTCTCAAATTAAATTGCTCACACTGATCTGGGCTTTTGGGCTGCTTTTTATTTATTCTTAGGTGAATAACTTATTCCCCTTCTTGTTATAGTTGCTAAAATATTCGCCATTTCAGAAAAGGGGATTTTTCCTTTGCCTTTGGTCAGGAATTATGATTGCATATTTGCAAGCAGCAACCCAAAAGAATACATATTCCAGACATTACCCTTGTAAAAAACTTGGAAGACCACAACTAGAGAGGTGGAAATGGCTTTCATTTTTTCAGATTACACACCTGTTGACATTTTCATCAGCCACAGAGCAGTGCTTTTCACTCTGCAGATCAAAGTACTTGAATTTTCACCAGGATTTGTGCTCTCCTGCGCTGCAACCTTGTATTTCACAAGACTTTTACAGAACAACTGCACTCATCCACAGGCTCGGCAATCTGCATGCAAAGTATGACAACAGATGTATAAAATTTACTCTTAGGATTATTTTTTATTTCTGTCGTCTAAACCAATTGACCAATCACGATGTCAGAGCTGTGGTTTGTGATTTAGATCAAGTTGATTAATGAGTAGGTGAAAAACTTCTGAGGTCACAGATTACAGAATCATGAAAAGATTGGGTTTGGAAAAGACCTTTAAAATCATTAAGTCTAAGTTTCAATCACCACCACCACCACGGTCACCACTAAACCAAGTCCCCAAGTGCCACATCTGTATCTTTTTTGAACAATTCCAGGGATGGTGAGTCCACCACTGCCTTGGGAGTGAACATCACCCCGGAAGTGTTCCAAAATCATCCTAAAAAATATAAAAACTTAATACAGGAGGTGTTGTGCTCTATGCTGCTGTTGGTAAAGCTTTTAAATTATGCCTTGGCTTCTAACACTTGGCAACCAAAATACCTTTCTCCTTCAGAAGGAATACTACTCCATTATTTTGCCATGAAAACACATACTTTCAGGGAAATTCAGGCAATGGAGGAGTAAGAACAGTGAGGCCATTCCCTCCCTGCCACTGATACTGCATCTCATATGAAATCCTTGCCTCTTTTTTTGCCTCAAAATTGGAATTATGTCCTCATTTCATCCACCACCCTGCACAAGACACTGTTAAGGCTCCTTGCTGCAGATTAAAGGAAAATTTGAATGGTCAAACATTTGCATATTTAACAGCTGCTTTAGCAGGGTGCTCTGCCCAAGTGGGGATAGAAACAGATTGAATAATCCCTGTTTGCAAAAGTTGCCAGGGGTGGGTAGAAAGGGGGTCATGCCGAGTTAGGGGCTGAAGGATGGTGAGAGCAATCTGACTCACCCATCCCAAAATTCAACATTCTGGGCAAGAGCAATATCTGCTGAGATCCTGACAGAGGAACCAACAGGTGACAGTGCTGACACTTGATCTAACCCAGCCTGGGGACATCTGGCATCAGTCATTTTGTGCCAATAAAAGCCCAGCCCCACTTTTTAATGGGAGAGGATCTTCTAACACCCCCCTGCTGGGAGTGTGTGGAGATTCCTCCATGGAGTGGGGACCCCTTCAGGGTCACTCCTTGAGGCTGAGGAAAGAGATTCAGTCACTGGGATGGATGAATGGTATCAATCACTACTTAATAACTGTTTTTCTAGCTTTAATATCGTTGCTCCCCTCAAGGTGACTCCTTGAGGCTGAGAAAAGAGATTTGGTCACTGGAATAGGTGAGTGACATCAATCCCTACTTAATAATTGTTTTTCTAGCTGTAATATCATTGCCCCAATAAATAACAAACTGTACTAATTGTTAGAGCTGCCTGTAATGCATAGTAAATAATTTTAATTAAGATCTTTTGGTCTAATAGTTATCATTATCTTTATCAATTTAATTTTTTTATTATTTCTATTAATGTATTTTATTTGCCACCTTTAATCCTGTGGGACAATTTAAAGGACCTGTACAGTGCCTTGGACACGTGCTGCTGCCTGAGACTGGGGTTGGATCCAGCCACACCCGGGAATTCTGAAATTCTGAGCAGGAATTCTGAAAGCCAAGGGATTCTCTCTGATCTATCATGTCTGTGATTCTTTATCACTGATGAACCAAGTCTGTGGGCATCAACAGATGCTCAGTTTAGACTCGAAACTAAACTGCACAGGGAAGACTCTCCAGGTTAAAAGCCAAGCTATGCCGCCGTCATGCGAAATCCATTGCTCAGAAAGAGATTTACCTGGTTTTGTTCCCTTAATTGAAGTGTCCTGACGTAAATAATTCCAGCAAAAGCCTCGAAGAGGCTGGGTGTTGCGGTGTGACCGCTTTTCAGTTCATAGTTCATTCTACTGTTCAGGTTATAATTTATTATTAGGTTTGTAAATGTTCATATTCCAGTTGGTATGTTCCGTTCCCCCCATGTTATGTTACATGGTTCTGCCTTAGACTCCCTTTCCCGCCATTGTCCCTGTCAATCCTCTGTCCCCTCCCCGGTTGCCTAGGGAACTCCCGCCTTTTTGTATCAATTCCTACGTCTGTCATCAAACCCCTCCTATGTTTCCCCAGCAACCTCTGTTTCCCCAGCAACCTCCTTGTCCGTCACCCCCTGCCCACTCCCATACCCTAGAAACTTCCAACCTGGACAGGAGGTGATTGGAGCAGAAGTTGTTGTCCCTCCCCAACACGTCCCCCATTTGTCACCTTACTGTGTCAATCATTATGTTCTTTTTTGTGACTGGCCCGGAGGTGGGTTGTTCCTCCCCTCTTGGGCCCCTTAAAACCTTTGCTCACCCGGCCCTTCGGGGCAGGTCCTTGCCGCCTTCCTACCTTGTTCAATAAAGCCGTCCCTGCTGCGGAGAACTGTCTGCCTCCTTTGCCTTTTGTCGTGCCTGCGCTTCGCTGCCGCATCGTCTTGCCCATGTACCAAGGTGCTGCATTCCCCACCACGCCGTGAGGGAGAGCGCCTTAGGCCGCCATACGCCCCGCCTGCCTCCTGCCGGGAGCCAGGGCTGAGCGGCCCCGTGGCTGTCACACCTGGGCTGCTGAGGTGCCTTTCTGTGGGTTAGCTGGGCATAGACCTCCTGCACAGCAGCAGCTGGGTAATGACAACCTGCAGCAGTTGCTGGAGGGGGGGATGAATAATGGAGCGTACATGTAGCCAGGGGCGAGGATTTGTCACCGGGGCTTTGCAAACACGGCTACATTTCACTTCGCTGCAACGTTTGTTGGGGACAAGCAACGCCTCCAAGAGCCTTTTGTCCACGGTGAAATGTCGCTGTGCCGTTCCCAAAGCAGCAAGGTGTCACTCCGGATTCAAAACTGCAATTCTGATTTGATACAACTGGAGTCTGACAATTGTGACGCTGGAAAAAAGCTTTCATTGTTAAAAAAGTGCAGCTGAAACTTAAATACAGTAATTTTAAATGCTAAAAAATTATATTCTGATAATTTCTACTGATCCTGCTTTTTCAATTACATTCAGGCCTGGATCAATTCATGTCATCTCATAATTATATCAATTATATTTTTGATTTTAAGTTTCTTACTTCAGCTTTACTTTAATCCAGTGCCTGATTTCCCTCATGGCATCCCCAGCTTGCTGATTTTAACCCATCCTTATATTCTTATATTTTCAAAGATCATTACTGTTAAAAGAAGGGGAGGGAAGTATTATTCAAGAAAATAATTGTATTTAATAAAGAAATACTTAATTGTATTTAAAATAAATATTTTTTGTACTGTTATTTTATTTTATTTTCATTCTGCATCTCCTTTCAGGATATTTCTTTTCCTGACAACACAAACATCTTTCACGCAGGATGTCATATCCTGGGATCCCAGATTCATGTGGCTGTTTTTCAGGCATTCCCTAAGTCCCTTACTGCATTTCCAAAGCAATACTTGCCCTGGAGAATATGGCTGATCAAAGTTTTTGGTAGTTTAAAGCATTAATATATATATATATATATATAAAATAACACACTGAAAACAAAAAATTGATTATCTCCATAGCAACAAGAACAAAACTGACTCAGCTATTCTTGATTTAATTAAAATTCAGTGATAACACACTTTTCTTCAAATAATTTATTTCTGTTTCATCTATTTGGTGAACGATAATGGGCAGCCCATACGATAAAAATAAGTTGATTTAAAGGAAAAATCTAAAGGACATATGTTTAGATTGGGGAAAACACTAAATATTTACTGTAATGTGTAATTATGGAATTGGTGTAGCAATGGCTGAGCGGAACCCTTCCCATTTCTAAAATTACAAATTTTCACCAAATGTGGCTTACTTAAAAATTTAATTTTGTACTGTCTGTTACTATTGAACTTTTTTGCAGAAAATGCATAAAGCATAAAATAGAAAGAGAATAGACTGAAGAACTCTTCTTTGTTCTTAGCCATTATTTAAGAAGGTCTCTCTTATTCTCTAATAAAGTCACTCACTAACAAATAATAGCTCCAGGTTATTGCCATCTAATTCTGAAATCATTTTACTGGAAATGATCTTATAAGTACAAATAAGATTAATGCTATATTTTTTTCTATAATTATAGAGATCTACAATGTTGTTTTCACCACTTTACATATTATTCAAACTAGCACTATAAACTTTTAAGCTCATTTTTTCCTCTGATTCAGAGTGCTTCTCTTGGAAAATTGTATAAATATCTTAGGAATAATCATCATCTTTATTAACTTTTCTGAGGCTTGAAATTTCTTCCTGTAAATGCCATCCAGATATTAATCTGCCCAAACAACTGATAAATTACTTGTGATTGTTCCTGTAACCAAAGTGAACCTTCCACCAATAATTTAATAATTTGAAGGTATTTTCTCAGTGGCTGTGAAGATGAAGAAAACTCCCTCTGCCTGTGTAAACTGGTTCAGAATTAGGGAGACTTCCAAGGAAAAAGAAGTGCCTGGAGTATAAGAATGATCCATTATAAAACTGGGAATCTGTGTTTGCTAACACAAATTCTCTTTCTTCAGTCAGCCTTTCTCTTTAATAGACAGAAGCAGAGCAAAGAGTTTTAGGGAGCAATAAAGAGCAAGAGAACAGAGATATTTCAGCTCTTGGGTCACCATCCTGCAGCCCCATGGATCCATTCCATCCCACAGACAATAAACCCCTACAGAAGTCCTTGGGCCAGCTCAGTCCCTTTTGCTGGACATCCGACCTGACTGTAAAGAATTCTCTTTTTGTCCTGCCCAGCTGCTCCAGGTGGGAGCTCAGGTGAGACCCCACCTGCAGAGCTGCCCCAGCACAGGGAGGAGCTGGAGCTGCTGCAGAGAGCCCAGGGGAGGCACCAGCGTGGGCAGAGGGATGGAGCAGCTCTGCTGGGAGGGAAGGCTGGCACAGCTGGGATTGTGCAGCCTGGAGAGGAGGAGCTTTGGGGTGACCAAATTGTGGCCTTGAAGGAGTGTCGTCCTGTTCAAGTTTTTCTCAGCCCTCTGATGTTTACATTTTTGTAATGGAGTTTCTTGTGCACTTTTCACGTAAATAATGATTGTTTTGCATTGTAACAGACATATTTTATGAAAAAATCCTTTTGCCAGGATCTTTTCTCCTGAGAAGCTGAGAAGCTTCAGCTTCTTCATGTTTTGCTGCTTTGGAATGTGATTTGGAGAATTGTTTACCCAGCATGTGAAATTGTTTTTACTTGATGACCAATGACAGCCACCTGTGTCGAGGCTGTGAGCAGTCACAAGATTTTATTATGATTACATTTCCTGTCTTTGCTAGCCTTCTGATGAAATCCTTTTCTTCTATTCTTTAGTACAGTTTCAATATATCATTTTCTTTTAATATAATATATATTATAAAATAATGAATCAGCCTTCTGGAACATGGAGTCAAGATTCTCACCTCTTCCCTCATCCTGGGACCCCTGCTAACACCAACCCATTGCATTCCTTTCTGCTGGAAGAGAGAATTGATAGACTGTTAGTTTGACCAGTGCAGTTGGAGAGGTAGCAATTTCATCCTCCAATCCATGGTCACTTTTAGAATTCTATAAATATCGAAGTCCAGAAATAAACTGGCCTTTTTTACCTTAAACATCTCAGTGTGTGCGTGTCATTCATTTCGCGTCGTGTTGTGACAGAGGATCCAGCTTGAAACGTGGAGAGAGATAATTTCCAAGGGATGGAGGGACAAGACAAGGGGGGAATGGATTCCCACTGCCAGAGGGCAGGGATAGATGGGATATTGGGAAGGAATTGTTCCCTGTGAGGGTGGGCAGGCCCTGGCACAGGGTGTCCAGAGAAGCTGTGGCTGCCCCTGGATCCGTGGAAGGATCCCAAGGCCAGGTTGGATGGGGCTTGGAGCACCCTGGGATAGTGGAAGGTGTCCCTGCCCATTACAGGGCTCAGAATTAAATGAACTAGGTTGTTCCTTGTCAAGCCAGACCATTTTATAATCCCATTATTCTATTCCAGTAATAAGAGACAAGAAATTGGCTCTCTGAATGCTCCATTTTTGTCCTTTGACTGTGTGGCTGAAACCCACAGTTATGACTTTAGTTGGATTCCACACTATTTTTACCATAGACTGCAACTTGTGGCAATAGCAAAAGGACTTCAAGATACTCCAGCTGTGAATATGTATGGGTTAATAAAAAATAATAATAAAACAGCACTAGAAATATATAATGCAGAATTTCATAATATGTTCAGTTTTGTCTTTTAGAGTATCTTTCTTAAGCAATTTACCACATCTCACTGCCAAAGCTGCCCAGTTTTGTTTTTGTTTTATTATACAATTTTTATTAGTACTGCATCCATAAACTCTACTCCTAAACAGAAGGAGACATAGTAAAACTGTCATATTCAATTGAAATATCACACGGTGGTGTAGCCACCACTATAAATGAAAACAGAGCCAAAATGTTCCAGATTTGAAAAGGTCAAGTTAGCAAAAGAACAGCTCAGGAACAAATACTGTATCAGTGGACCTGAAACAGCCATGGCTGTTGAAACACAAATTTAATCAAGTAAAGTGTTAGAAATTAGTGTTAATAACTCAGTAAAAGTATGGATATTTCAGTTACTGGGTTCAACAGCACATGTTGTTCTGCTGCTGCCTTCTTGCTTTCCTGGCTGGGTTGTGAAACAAAGGAACAGAAACACAAAGCTTCCAAATTATCTGTGGCTCCTCTTGACTTTTTTTTCATTAAGATCCCTTTTCTGCAGCGATAACCATTTCTTTTCTGTTGTGGCCCAGCCGGTCTGTGACACCTCTTTGGGATCAGGCAAGCAGAGTAGTGACTCACTGCAGCCACAAAACCCTCTGAGTGCTAAAGCAGCTCCCCAAGTAACCTTTCTTCCAATGAAGACTCGAATTCAAGGTCATGTCTCAGCTTAACATCAATTTATGAAAATACCTTTGAGGAGGTTTTCTCTTTTTTTGTATTTCTAGGAAGCATAGTATTTTTTATTTGACTAGAAAAGTCACTGAGCTTGATAGAGACCTACCTGAATTTCCTGTATTACAGAAATATTGCCTGTGTGTTTTTTTCTTAGTCTGTCCCTTGAGTGCTGGTGGTCATTATTATTATTATTGTTACTTTTATTACTTTTATTTTGACATTTATCCCTTCTAATTATGTATTTTGAAATGTTTAGATCTCTGGTAGCTTTTTCAAGATAAAAGTTATTTTAATATAAATCCTGCTGTATAAAGATGTGATGTTTGCATTTCCTTGATGGTTAACTTGCCTGGAAACTTTTAAAATGCTTTGCATAACTATTTTGATACTAGGACAGAAATTAAGGGAAGAGCAATATTATTTTGAACCTCAGTTCATTTTAGTCCTTGGATATATTCAGTATTTTTAGCAGATTGAATAAAATCATGTAGGCAAAAGAAGGTGTATTTGTTGAACAATAAATACATGTGAACTGACCTCTGAATTTTCCTTTATATTTCAAAACATGAACTGTGTTTGTCAGGCTTTGAAAATCAATATTTTGACAACATGACTTTTGTCTCATTTCCTTTTCTCTTTTCCCCCAAAAAAAGATGTAAAGCAAACTGTACAAAAGCTGCTCCTGAGCTGTAATTGTGTTAAGAGATCAAGTTTTGTTTTAACCTGGAAGGTAAAACATTGAATGAAAACTGCAACTAAATGAAAGTAGCCTGGAATGGAAGAAATGTTGATCCCAGAGTTATTAAACAACTCTCAGTTCTTTCCAGGAGCTGTAGAAGACTTTCTTCAAGCACGGGCATTAATACTTCAGGTTTTTGGATTTACACCACATCATAAAGTAGTAACTCAAAATCCTCCAGCCAGTCTGTTTCCAAATGCTGTATTATGGCTAGACTGGCCTTTGGTGAAAGTGAAAAATAGCCATTACCATGGGAGAGGAGAAAACAAAATGAACTCTGTTATCTGTAGATGCAGTGAAGCATTGCAATGTAATCTGTACATTTCATTTTGAGGAGACAGCCTTATCTCAGCTCTGCCCCGTAAATTCTGCTGGTGCCTGGCACACCCTCTGTTCTCTTTGTTCTCCATCACCGTGTCAAACCAGGCAAAATCATGTTTCACTGTGGGCCTGCACGAGCAGAAAAAAGAAAAGAGAATAATTTAAATATTTTGATAAAAGTTAATGCCAGAAGTTCAGTTTAATGGCTTGGAATCAGTTGTTTTTACAAGACTTCATTTTCTTTTGCTCACATGAAGGGCTCGCCCTAAAGGCTGGGCAGGACTCACTTTAAATACATGAAATGAGAGTATGAAATTTGAAATTTTGCATCTCGATTGATCAGCTGTTGAAAAATGACCTCAAACATGTTCCATAATGTAAGAATTATAGATATTTTATAGATATTTTATACCTAGATGGTTTTACCTTGATTTATTTTAGCAAATATGTCTTCTGGCTTTAACTCTTCATGTAGCTTTCACATGACTGGCTATTTCAGGTTTGTGAATGTTCCCACTAAAATTCTAATGTCAGAATGGCAAATAACACAAATCTGGGGATGGGGGTAGCCAGGGTGACTTTTCCCAGACTCAGTGCCTGCCCCAAGGGAGGGATGAGAGAGAGCAGTGAGTGTTGGTTACCTCAGCTTTAGGAGAGCCTCTGACAGGGTCTCCCACCACATCATTATAAATAAACTCACCATCAGATAAAAGGACCCCTCAGATTGAAAGCTGACTAAATCATCAAGTGTTGAAAAATTAGCCAGAATCTACTGGCATTAGACCTGTGGTTCCCTCTCTCCAAATGGTCCAGATGTTGAAAGAACTGTAAAAGATGTGTCGACAATCATTAAATGAACCAAGCACCTTTCCCACAAAGAAAACTCAATAAAAAAATTGTATTTCCTTTCACTTAATTATCTAAGGCACAGGTTCTTAAAATTTACAGATGTTATCCAATAAACAACAAAAAAAACTTTAAGATTTTGTTCTCTTTTTTTTCTCTGTGCATTTCATAAGAATTTTATCTTTCTTCTTTACTGTTAAGTGCTTTTTGTGATCCAATGCCATCTTTCTTCTTGCAACTCTTTTCCCCCTT
Organism: Nesospiza acunhae; assembly: GCA_013398715.1. Taxonomy (NCBI): domain Eukaryota; kingdom Metazoa; phylum Chordata; class Aves; order Passeriformes; family Thraupidae; genus Nesospiza; species Nesospiza acunhae. The sequence goes on along the minus strand of VZSU01000830.1, from coordinate 149,781 downwards.
CTTATTTCTTCAGGTTTTTATTCCAGTCTTTATAAAATTATGGTTATTTTGCCCTCATTTCATCTCACAATTCCTAACATGATGAAAAGAAAAGGCCTGGATATTGCTTCATATGCATTTTCTTCATTTAGAATTGCAAATGCAATTTCCCAGCCTCCCACAATATGTGGCTGCTACCATCATGGGTTTCATGGTAACATTTCATGGAACATATTTGCTGTTTCCCACTGCTTATTTCTCTTTTTTATGTCTGTTCATTTCTCATTCAGAAGAACAGGAATCATCTTGAAAACGTTGTGGATTTTTTCTTGTGTACACCATGTTGTCTTCTTCCCTCTTTTATATTCAATTATTTCTATTTTTACAACATGCCATGTTTATTAGTTTATTTAAAGATTTTGGCTGTTAGCCAGCCAATGAATTTTAGAAGGTGGCATAGAAATGCTGAAGATTCTGTTTGCTTTGTCACTGCACTCATACAGAGTAGATCAAAGTCTTGAATTTATGTTCTTGCAAGCAAAATTAATTCTCTATCCTCAATATTAAGAGTCCTATTTTCTTCCCCTACAGATTTCCTCAGTTATTTTCATCTTTTGGTAATCTACTACATCCCTAATTCCCCAACTAAGGGGTGAAAATCCCTGTATCCTCAGTTATATAAATCTCACAAGTTAAAAAGAAAAGGTGGCAAAAATAAATTGGAAAATTGGAAAAAAACATAAAAAAGATTTGTTGCTTAGTAGCACTAAATCCATGCACATATTATTTTCCTCTGCTCCTTCGTTTGGTTACCTCTGGTTTTATCTGTTAGCCCTTTTTTTTTTCCAGATTTTTAGTCTGTTGTGTTTATTTATTAACACCCCCTAAAATTATGTAGATTATATTCTGTCAATGCTTTTCAAAAGAGACATAAAGCAGAGGAACCCAGGGTCTGTAATGATAAAGTCAATAGAGGCAGCAATGTAGGAAACAAGATTTAAATGACTGATTTAGTTGGTAAGAAAAGCTTGGAGGATAATGCCCTTCTATTAATAAAGCCTGGTAATTGTGAGCAAATAATATGTTACCAGAATCTGTATCAGCTCACAGCTTTTCAGCCTGAAATTGGAAATAAATCAGTGATATTGCTGGCAATAATGAGAATACTTCCCATGGAATTGCCCAGCAGTGCCCAGGATCACAGAGCAGAGCTCATGGGCTGTGTCAAGGCTGCACCCGGGGCTGTGCCACCCCCTAGACAGGGCAATCATGGAATCACCAAGGCTGGAAAAGACCTTTAGGACCATCTGTCCGACACCCCCATCGCCATGTCTGCTGCTAACCAAGCGCCCAAGTTCCACACCCACAAGTGTTTCAAAGACTCTCAGGGTGTGGGGTTCCACCTCTGCCCTGTGCAGCCTGTTCCAAGGCTTTGCATCCCTTGCCTTGAAGAAATTTTTCCCACTATCCAGACTAAACCTCCCCTGGCACAGCTTGAGGCTGACACCTTTTGTCCTGTTATTTGGGAGAAGAGACTGCCCCCCACCTGGCTCCAACCTCAGATAAACTGGAAAGAATATTTTTGTTTAAACCATTAGTGACAAAGTAAAGGGTTGTTTGTTTGTTTTGTTTGTTTGTTGGGGTCTTTTGGTTTTTTTTTTTTTTTTTTTTTTTTTTTTTTTTTTTTTTTGCTAATTCATTCTCCAGACAGTTTCTAGGAGAAAATTTCTGCCTGCTAACTCATCAGGACCCTATGGAAATCCTCATTTTCGTGTATGTGTGAAGAGATTGTTTACAGAGATACCACACTACTACAAGCAGTTAAAAGAACTTTGGCCTTTCATATAAATGGGAAAATTAATTTTTCAAAGCTTTGCAGACAGTTCACAGCATTTCCAGCTCACAGATGAAACTCGATCTGCTTATGCTTCACCAGTAGAACATAATTAGATATCAGCAGAAAAGCACTGAACTATGGCTGTGCTTTTCAAGCAGGAGTGTCATCCGTTCCCTTCCCTTCTTCTTCTTCTTCATGTTGTATTTAAGTAGCTCTCCTTGGATATGGTTCATTGTACAGAAGTGGAGTTGTTTACAGGAAACAGACTCTCACACACTTTAGAGCAGTACAGATTACAAACCAACACCCCATATGGATGCTTTTTTTGTAACCCCAGTCACCCACGTTAATTAAATTGTCTGTATAATATTGGTGAAGTGTTTATGAGTAAAGAACCCCCTGACAGTACAGGCTTTCAAGAAAGTTTTCAGTTGTTCCTTTTTTGTTGTTGTGGCTCTTGCAGGATTTTAAAATACATTGCCTACTGGAGTGTGAAATATGTAGGTTTATTCACAGCAGAAAAGAAGTAAAAGAAAGATCAGGTTTAGGTGGGAAGACTCAACTTTTTCATTCTGTTAGAGATTACAGCCTAATCTTAAATAATAAAATAAAAATAAAAAATTAAATAGAAAGTTAACACATTTAGTAATGTATTTTGAAACACTCCTTATTCATACAATGTTTTAGCAAGACTGTGGTAACAAGAAAGTGTGGGTTGATCTGAAAGCATCTGACAGCAGTAAAAAATATTTTAAAAAACCCCATATATTTGTTTTTCCAATTTATAAATTCTACCCACTCATTGAGAGAAGACTTTTTTTGTTTTGTTTTGTTTTGTTTTGTTTTTTTAAAAAAACAGGTCTTCCTTAAACCCAGACTGGCATTTACCTGTTCATGGAACATGGCCTGTTTTTCAAGTTTAATAATTCAGAAAGAGCAGGAGTGGTTCATGTTCATGGAAAGGTCATATGAAAGCTTGGAATCTAAAAGGTAAAACTCCCCTTCAAGTCTGGGTTTAAAATGCTTTGGTGTCTTGGAAATGAATGGAGACGATTTGCTCTTCTAAATTTTAAAATTAAGGAATTCCACGCAGGATTTCCAGTTGAAAGTGTTGGAAGGAATCTACTGATGTTCCCCCAGTTGGGTAACACAAAAAAATGATCCTGCAGTAAATCTTGCACATTGGCAAACAGAAAAACTGAATCCTAAGTACTTCAATAATTACCTGCAGAGAAATCTCTCTCCTCTGCGTGTTCTGCAAACTTTCACAGGAAAGCTCACACAGCACAGGGGCTTGAGCCTTTGCAATGGCTTTCTGGAAGTGTTTAATAATCCTGTGATTCTGTGCTTGCTCAGAAGCCAAAACTGGAAGAACAAGTACCATTTCACTGTGCACTACTTCAGCTATCTGAACCAGATGTCAAGTGAAATTTAAAACACACTAATGAATGTTTTGGACACAAGGCCCTTTGTATCTCAGTGTCTTTTATTGTCTTCATCAGCAATGAAATATTAATTTCTGGCTTTGACTGCCCTGCCTGGAGCTACTGAAATCTGATCCTGCAAGATGTCATTGCCCTGTATCAAATCTGGGAGCCAGTGAACACTTCCTGAATTTCAGGTTTCAGTGTGAGTCTTAATTGTGCTGCTCCTTACTGGGTTACTCCTCTGGAGAGCAAGACAGAAGACTTTGCTAAATCTATTCTTGGGCTTCTTATGTTTTGGTTTTGTTTGTTTTAGGGATTTTTTTGTAGTAAGTCCACCCAGATACTCTAGTAGGATTTCAGTTCTGCATTCCACACTTTTATCAATACACTGGGATTGCAGAAGAGGCTCTGAATTTGCTTTTCTTGACTAGATGATTATTCACACTTACCAGTTTCCCTCTTGATTTCCTGCCAGTTCTGGTGAAAATTATACAATAAATCAGTAGCTAGCAACAAATTATATTCATCACATAATTTGGGCAGCTTTGCTTACATTCTGCCTCCCAATCCATCTCCTCTGAAGCCACTTATGCCATTTCAGACTTTCCAACAGCTTCAAAAACACATGGCAGTTTAAAAAATCTGCCAGATAAATAATTCATGGTTGCTCCTCTGAACCAGCCCATATGTGGTGGTGGTCTAAGGAACAGGACAGAGAACATTCAGTTTTGCCATTATAACAAGATTTGCAAGTCTGTAAGACCATATGGAGACTCAGACCTCCAAAATGGTGAGAGGGTTAGTTTATCAGTGATATACAAAATTCCATCTTTTATCCTGGAAAATACTGAGCTATGAGAGCTCTTCAGCTGTAATTTTGCTTTTCAGACCTCCTCATCCCCAAACCATTGTCCCAGCAGTCATCCTGCAGCATATGCAGCATATGCAGAGAGCAGAATGTGTAGTTCTGGTTTATGAATTTACTTGGCATGGCTAAAGACGAGCTGAAAACTTAATTATGTGTCTGTCCAAAAAAGATCTCATCAACTGTCCATGTGTTCTACCATGACAAAAACCTTCGCAGTCACAAAGTCATTGGGATTTATTAGATTGTCTTTGAACATTGCCTCAGTTTTAGAAATAATATTCCTTTCCATGGAGCAAGAGAAATAGTTTCTTAGCTCTGAAAATGCTTGACTATCACTATATTCTTTTTATTTTTTGCCTCATAATACTGCATCAAATGGAGAATCAGACCAAGGGTATGGAAGACTGAACCTCTGCCATGGACAATAACAAAGCTGCTGCCACAAAATACATAGATTTATCCAGAGCCCATTTCTCTTCCAGAATCTCAATTTTATCAGTGGTTACTGAAAAGTTCCAATACATTATAGGTGTTGCTTTCCAAAACCATATCAAAAAAGTTAACTGAAACACAGTCTAGAAGTTACTGTACCTTTTTCAACTTTTATTACTATTACTATTACTGTTAGTAGTAGTAGTAGTAGTAGTATTAATGGTGAAACACTCTAACTTAAATTTTCCCTTTGGTTTACTCATACTGCCTGTTTCCTCACAGCAGTTTGAGGATGAATTGATAGCTGATATGATAAAAAGTAAACTATCCAAACTGAGAAGACAAAACTTCTACATACCCTCATATTTCACTTCAGAACAATTAAGGATAAATTGGAGTGATTTACTCAGAATATCATAAATTGTGGTGTAAATATACTCCCAAATTTGCCTTTTATTTGCAGAGCTTATATAGAACACATTCAATCTCCATTTTTTCTGACTGTAATTAAGGATGCTTTAAGATGAAAGACTATTGAGCCATCAATTTTAAGAAGAATACAGGCTTAAAACAGAGCAGAGTTTTAAAAACAGTAAAAATTCCCAGTCACCTTTCAAGCTTTTATTTCTTATTTTCTTTGAGATATATCAGAAATACTGCTATCACATAAACTGGCTTTTAGAAGGTTATATTATAGAATAAGAGAAATACAGGACATTTCCTCAATATTAATGCCTTGTATGTTCTATTTCAGCCTAATTTAACCTTGTAGCTACTAAAGAAGTTTGAGTGAAATTATGAATTCAGTGAAATTAACTGTCAGTTATGTACTTTCTTGAAAATCACTTAGGAATGAGGAATGTGCCCTTTTGCAAGGGCAATTCACACAGATATGGGTTGTTCTTAAATATAATCATTGAGTGCAAACCCTCCGAGATTTTCTCTTGGAGGACAACAAACAGAAAAATACAGCCAATGGTTTCTGCACCTGAAAAAAGGCATGTGGACCTCTCTCTTTATTTTCTGTACATAAAACTTCATGTAGGATCAGCATATTAAACTGCAAGAGACCAAAGAACATGCTCTTGTCACAGTTTCTCCTAGAGAATTATCAATTTTTAATTTTTTTTTTCCCTACCTCTGTGTCTAAAGTAAGGTCACTCAGCACAACCATTCACATACAGGGAGGTCGTGCAAGGAGCCACACAAAAAGCTGTTATGCAAGTAATGAAACTGAAATAAGATATCTTCTAGAAAACAGTTTGATTCTCTGTTGGTGGGGTGAAGGAAGAGAGGGCACCAACCATGGAATCATGGAGTGGTTTGGGTTGGAAGGGTCCTTAAATCTCCCCTTGTTTCACTTCTGCCATGGGCAGGGACACCTCCCACTAGCCCAGATTCTTCCAAGCCCTGTCCAGCCTGGCCTTGGGCACTGCCAGGGATCCAGGGCCAGCCACAGCTTCTCTGGGCACCCTGTGCCAGGGCCTGCCCACCCTCACAGGGAACAATTCCTTCCCAATAGCCCATCCAATCCTGCCCTCTGGCAGTTTGAAGTAATTCCCCCTTATCCTGTCACTCCATCCCTTGTAAACAGTCTCTCTCCATGTTTTCTGTAGGTTCCTTCAGGCACTTGAAGACCACTATTGGGTCACCCCAAAGCTTCTCCTCTCGAGGCTGAACAATCCCAAATCTCCCAGAAGAGCTGCTCCATCCCTCTGATCATCCTGGTGCCTCCCCTGGACTCTCCAGCAGCTCCACATCCTTCCTGTGCTGGAAATACAGAGAAAACTCTTCCTTTAAGCTTCCACTCAGACTAACTGACCACTAAACCATTACATCTGTAAAATGAAAATATTTCTGGGTTGAACACATGGGTGGAATAGTTGAAATGTTTTGACAGAACAGTTTAAATGAATTATTTCTGACAATTGATTTTTGTAGATGGAAATGGCAGCTTTGAGTGTGCTCTGTCATTAACCAATTTGCATGCTGGTTTTTAATAACCAGTTTTCACAGAGCAATAGGAAATTTCCCCTAGTTTCACAGGTCACCTGAGGCCCCTTCCCTTCTTCTCATCTCAAATTAAGAAAAAAATAAAGTGTTTAATCAATGAAGGTGGAAAAGACTTCCTGCCCCTGTCTGTTTTCACTGTCTCATAAGTTCTTCTCTAACAAACCAGAGAAAAGGTAAAATCTGGCTTTTCTCTTTTATATTATTTTAATTTACTTGTCTCAAAATATAGAATGTGGAAAAAGAGTTATGGGAAAATAATTAAATAGAATTGAGTCCTTTCTGATGTTTTCAAGGTTCATGAAGTGCTGCTACAGGTGACTGGCAATGGTTTCAGAGATTCATTTAAGAGAAGCTGTGGATGCTTTAAGCAACAATGTCGTTGAAAGCCACAAGAGAAAAAAGGCATCTTGATGTCATGACCATGAATTTAGCAAGGTGTGCATTTAGGAGGCCATTTTTCCATCCCATTTTTATTATCAGTGACACACAATTCCTGTAGGAATGCCCCTGGGCAACTCGAACAGGATGTTACATTCCCACTGAGAGGAAGGGTTTGGGGGATGTGGAAATGAGGACACAGCTGCGGGTTGGGAACATGGGGTTGGATGCTCACCAAGCAGACTGGAAAGATGAATAAATGCAACACAAAAAAATGAATTACACTTTGGGAGGGACTAAGAGAAGCTTTCAAGGGAGGGTACTAGCACACATCTACAACCAGAGAGAAACATGTATTATTCAAAATTTTTTATGACATGCAAAATATGTGTGAAGTGAGCTTCCTCATACTCAGGATAGCTCTGGAATATTGCAGGAGCTATTCCTGACATCCTGCCTTCTATCAATCATAAAAATTGCAGTTATGAAATAGATCAAGCTGTTATTTCAGGTGGTTAGGGTAGGTGCCATTTCTTCTCTGTGGTTCACGCTTCCAGTAATATTTGCTCTTCATTTTTGCATAACCCAGTGAGGGGAATAACAAAATAAATGAGAGAAGCTGGTATGAAATGGTGTCTTGTTCTTGCCCTCACAGCAGCAGTGATGTACTCCAGGTAAACTGGGAGCTGGAGGAAAAAAAGGTGTATTTAGGGTTTATAGCTGAGCGTGACATAACACAGCTCCTCCGACTAGCAGAAGGGAATAATGATGATCTGGTATTTCTCTCATTGGCAGTAAATTGTTATTTACGCAGTAAAGGGATCAGGCATTTTTTATGAGTTGGAAAATAACTACAGGAAAGAGGTTTTAGGCATTTCTGTTAACCTATGTAGGGAGGTTGGCACGTTGCATCGCTCTGGCTGTCATGGTGACTATTGTCACAGAAAGTGTAAAAATAAAATGCATAAATAAAACTCTCTAATGTGAAAAGAGATTTTTGTATTAGAGACAAAGCTGATGTAAATCAGCTCATGCTTTCTATCACTGATATCAATAGAGTTGGCTGACTTTATCATAGACCATTAATGCCAGTTGTAACAACTTGGAAAAAACCCTAAAATTCCTCACAAGTAGTGTTCTAATTTCTAAAATATAATTACATAGTTCTAAAATAAATAGGGTTTGTAGTGACCTCAGGAGGGTCCAGCCTGCTCAGTCCGGGGCGTCAGGAGTTAGCAAGACCTCCAAGGACTGACATCCCAGATATCACCTTGGATTAGGGCGGATCTCACATCCCCTAAACATTTCTTCTTCCCTAAGATCACACACAGCACCTGACTTAGGGTAGGATGCTTAGCTAATTTCTAATTGTTGCTGGAAAAATGTTCATTTAGTACATATTAAAAAAAAATACATAGTGTTGGCCTAGAAATTTTTCATCTCTGCATTTTTTGAATGTATTTTTCATTCAGCAAATACATTCTGTACTTTGGCAGATCAATATCTGAATTATTGTGGAATAAGGAGAGGTGCAGTTTGGTAGGGTTCTTTTTTCATTTGTTTGCTTGGGAGTTCTGAGGGGAGGTTTTGTTTGGGTTTTTCCCTTGGTGTTTTGTAAGACTTTTTTTTTTTTATTTTCCTACAGGCTAAATCAAAATTGTAGATAATTCACGAAGTTTTCCCATTGAAAAGCAAAGTACAACAAAGTGTGACAAAGGGAACAAAGATACCAGCTGTATGTTCAGCAAACTTGTATTGAGGAGCATGTTGGGAATCCCAGATTTACCTGAAGCACCAGGTCTCAAATTAACAGGACTGGAAATCCTTAATGATCTGTGGCAGTCAAAATATCATTTCTTCATGGAGAAAAACTGTGAAAATCTACTGGCTCCCTCAGAGGGTGCTTTAGGAAGCCAGAAAACCCTTTTTTTAACCTTCTTCTAATACAGAAAAGAAAAATACTATGTTTTGGTATGGCATGAATGTATTGGGCATTTTATCTAAGCTACATGAGAGTTCTGATCCAAGGCATCTCTGTACCTGGGCTTGCACCCTAAATGCCTGAGTTGAAGAACCGGAAAGGTTTGGGTATCACAAGTTAAAACTGCTATATAAAACAGTTTTTGAACACTTAGAAAACAGGAGAAAAACACGTTGAGCTCCTTGCCTAATGCTGGACCTCCCCTTTGACATCTTGGAGAAGTGCCCTCTGTGTTCTTTTAACACCCAGCTGGGAGGTGGAAATTATGGAAAAGTATTATTGTCTGCTGGGCTCACAGGTGAGAGCTCCCTGACAGCATTGACCTCTGACAGTTTAATCTGGGGTTTAGAGTCATTTTTAGAGGTCTTACCAGAACCAGAACCAGTTTTTGAGGCTGTTTTCCATTAAGAACTCAGTTTATGCTCTGTGGATTGTGTGCCTCCACATTCAGGAACTCCACACTACAGAGTTTCCACCTTCTGCAAGCCCACTCCTGGGTAAGAAAATCAATATCCAAGGCAGGTATTGGCTCCAAAGAGATCAGCCCATCAAATGGCCTCTCCTGCTTACTTCAGGAAGAATGTCAGGAGCACAACCGAGGCAGGTTTTGATTTTTGGAGCTTTCTGTTGCTTGAGCAGTTTTAAAGTAACAAATCAACCCCTGTTATTTATGGGCAGAACCAAATTACATCAAGAGTCCATAAATGTGTGGCTTCCAGCCAGCTGGAATACTCTGTAGCATGCCAGTTATCCCTAGGAAGGAAACACTATTAGCTTCTATTTTTTGTTGTTGTTGTTGTTCAGTTTCTTTACCAAACAACCTTCAGCAAATTTTTTTTTAATCTGTTTTAATACCATATGCAAGCTGTCATTAGAAACAAAAATCTCATTGAGATTTTTAGCCTGGTAGCTCTGTATTTTTTGACATCTGTAATATCTTTGCCTGAAATAAACACGAGCAACTGTGTTTTTCACTTTAAAATGGAAATAATACCCAATTAGAAAGGCCTTGTGGCAACTGGCTCAGTCTTAGCAAGAATGCATTTCATGAAGAAGCACGTGTCTAATGAGATGTTGAAGAACAGCTTTAGAATTACACATGATTATTACTAAATCTGGCTTCAAAATTCCATTTATGGTAAAACCCCAGTGTTCTAAATTAATCCTAAACCAATTCTGCTGCTGGTTAGCTTCAAAAAGGTGAGGTTTTCACAGGAAAGTCTCATAGAAGTAACATAAGAAAGAGAAGTGGGAAAGAAAACAAGACTCCAGTTTCTATTTCCTAAAACCCCAGAGTTTGCTCCTCTCCTGTCCCTCAGCTGTGATCTCACTCCCAAATCCATAATAAAGGGAAGCTGAATCCCTCACCCTTCCAGCCCACTTGTTGTCACCAGGATGTTTAATTTTTTCTGTTCTTTAATTTTATCTTAGCTCTCTGAGAAGCTTAGCCTGCCTCTAGAATTGTTAGGTTTGAGTTTAAGCCCCTTTGAGCCCAACAGCTTCAAGCACTCTGGTTCATTGTGGGAACCTGAGATATATTTCTGCCAGAGGGAAAGGCAGCAGAGGAATTTGGGTGCACTGAAATTTTATGGATTTTTATGTCATTTTTTATGTTTTCACATTTGTTTTATTTTTCAAGCTAATTAGAAAGAAGAATATTTGAAGGGGTAAAGCCTTCAACATATTCTTCAAAAGGGATTTTATCACAGAGAAACATGGATTAGCTACTTTGAAAACTGCACATTGTCAAGCTCTCCCAAAGTAGTCCTGGGCCTAAGAAGAAAAACACAAATACCAGCAGATTTTTCCAAATTAACAGTTCTATGCTTCATACAAAAATGAGTGTAAAGATTCTGAAAGGTGAGAAAAATCATATCAAAGCAGCATTCCCTTCCAAATCATAAAAAAATGTACATTCTCGGGAGAAATAGTTTAAATTACTGAATTTCAATGAATTTAATATGTGGATTCAGCTGAAGACAAGGAAGTTAAGAATGCATATTCAGTAATATTTCCTGGTAATAGTAATATTTTGCTGGCAATACCACTGCCAGTATATATATATATTTTTTTTTAATAGGTTCAGAGAATGTGAATCTCAGAAATATTCTTGGGAAGAATTGTGCCTTGCTTTTCTCTGTGAAGAGAAATTATATTATATTATGTTATATTATACTATATTATATTATATTATATTAATTTCCAAAGTAAGAAAAATGATATTTTTACAGGCAGAAAGACAGGAAATATTTGATTTTTCTTATTTTGGAGCTAAATACTGGTATTAATCTGTATTAGTTCCTGTACATTCCTAAATGAGCAGTTTAGGATGATCAAAGCAGCCCATATGGCTGACCAGATCCTGCCATCAGCTTCACCAGAGCAGCTTTGCTGAAGCACATGGAATTAGCTGAGATTTACACAAGTATAACAGAATCAATTAACTCAGGCCTCAGTTTTCAGATAGCTAATTGCAGATATATATGCGGCGATAAAAAATGTTAATTATTGTGGAATAATGTACTGCAGAGAAATGGTTTCTTCTTTCATTCATTATTTTTATTTCCTTAGAGATCATTCCCTGGGCTTTCTTTACCTTAATTACAGCTTTTCAAGGTTGGTGCAGCCAGCTTTAGAATTTATGTTTATCTATTCCAATCTACTTATGTAGCATAATGTTACACTTACACATTGAAATTTAGGGAACTCTGCTCTCATTGAGGTTATTTCACTCCCTGACACAAAATCTCCCTGCAGTGGAGTTTGTCTTTGATGTTTTTCTTGGGTTTTTTTTTTTTTTTTTTTTTTGGTTTTTTTTTTTTTTTTTTTTTGCTTTTAAAATATATTGTCTGTATAGAAAAAAAGTTTAAAAAAATGTGAAGAAGAGTCTGGAGAAATCTATATAAATGGGACTATTTTGAAGCTGTTTAAGTCCTAAGTAACAAAGCAGAAAACATGTTTTTCCAAGACATTGTGAGAAACTAAGTAAGGTGGAAAGGATAATGTGAAGATATTGGTTTTCTTTAAAGTGTGTATATAAATTTATATATAAATACACAAATGATTCTGTTTAGGAACTCCTAAAAGCAGGCACTGGACTCTATTTTCCTGCAATTTACCCAGCAGCAGTCAGGGTGTGACAGGAGGGCAGAGTCGGGTGTGAGCTCTGGTTCTGCTCTGACTCATTATTTATCTACTTATTGACAGCCAGGAGGGCTCAAGGAACTTAAAGCCCTTTGAGTAAAAAAAAAAAAAAAATCCAATGAAAATAAATTATTTCTCCAGTTCAGGACTTAGCAGATGTGTAGGATGTCATAGAATACCCAGAGTTGAAAGGGGGACTCATGAGAATCATTGAGTCCAAGTCCTGCCCCTGCACAAAATTTTAGGGTCACAGATCTTCAGAGGAATCCCACAGAGATCCCCATCCCCAGTTTGTGACAAATAATTCCCCCAGCTTGGAAATAACCTGAGCCAGATGGAAAAGCCTGGCTTGTCAAGAAATGTGGGGGCGTTCTTACAAAGTGTTGTGTTCCTTCTGCTTTGAAAATGTCCCTGTTTCACAGACCCCCTGAGAGGATGGACAACCATAAAGCCAATGAGGTGCATCAAGATAAAAATGATTTAAATTTAAAAAAAAAAAAAAAGAAAAAAAAGAGACAATTCAGCTCAGGGATCTCTTCCAAGTAGAAAAGCAAAGCTGTGCTTGTTGTAAGGAACTGAAGAACTCCTGGACAACTCACCCTGAGACATTCCATGTTGCCCCAGACTTAGAATTCACATTTCAGGGGAGAAATGTGCAAAATTACATAGAATTACACAGCCCAAAAATCTTTCATTTTTTGTCATGGCACTCATAGCATCGTATTAAATTTGCAAGCTCCAATCTAAAGGAATTATTTTACACCAATAGATACTCGGTTTCCACTGGACATTTCTCTTGAAGTTAATCCTTCTTTTCACATGACACCCCTAGAATTTTATAGAAATTTTGGGAATAAAAGATATTACCTAGAAATGGATTGTAGTTTTCATTTATCTGCAGAAATTATTTCATCAACAATTAAAATAATAGGTGTATAAAGCCTGTGCTGCCTTTATGGCCAAAGGTATCAATTCCTTCACAGATATTACAATTCCAGTCCTTTAGTTTGTTTATTTGCTCAGGTTTAGTAATCTTGATTATGGTTTTAAATATGTCAATATTTTGATTTTGGAACTTAGGAGTTATATTCTGCATGGTAGGATACTAAACACAAATAGCCTTGTGCCTTTTCAATTAAATGAACTCTTATTTTAGCTGCTGAAAGTTTGCAATTTTTTAAGGAATAAAAGTTGACTTGTTAATGTAACCTGAGGTGAATTTACCAGGTGCTCTCCATTCCTCTGTCTCACTCTCCCTTCTCAACAAGAAAATAGAACAAAAAAACTTGTCAGCCTAGATAATGACAGGGAGATAATTCATCAATTACCATATAGGCAAAACAGTTCAAATTGGGGAATAATAATTTAATTTTTGCTAATTAATAACAGAGTAGCATAGAAAAAAAAAGCCAAGAAATGTAATACTCAACCTTGTCATGTAAGTCCAGTACAGACTTTTAATTGTTGGGAAGAAAATATCTGGGGGCTGTGTTGCTCCCCAAAATTTCCACTTGCCTCATTATCTTTTGCAGTTTTATCAGAGACAAATCATTTATTCAAAACCATCAATGAAAACAGTGCTGAGGTTATGGGTGGACAAGGAAAGGGTCAAGAGGAGAGTTGAAGAAGCCCAGGGTGATTTAAGGACTGTGACTAAAACAGGAACATAATGCATGACTATTGCACAGCAATAATTCCCTGTAATAAGGGAATTTCCTGTAATGAGGGAATAATTTCCTGTAATAAGGGAAATGCTTCCATGAGTCAGAAATGAGGCCCAATCCTTACACATAGGATTTTAACAAATTATTAAAAATATTTTAGTGTCAGATTTTTGCAGGGTGGGATGACTCCTTGAGAACAGCAAGACAGACTTTTTATGTCCTTTTTTTTCTCTCCATTGAGAAATAGCATTCTGTGTGGGGAAAAATAGTATGACAGCGCCACAAAAATATGAATTCAAAGACTTTTGTGAGGTTTCTTTTCTTGAACATCTGATGAAACCAAAGTGAATGTCATCATATTGTGTAGGTGACTATGCATCCCACCAATAAACCCAAATGTTTTCGCTTTCAAGTGAGTGTTTCATAGTCATGCAGCTTTTACTAATGCCACATGGAAATGGGATGACTGTTGGAAGGAATCCTGTGCTCTTCATAAACATTCCAACAACAGGATAAACTTCAGAAAGTCTTCAGAACTTCTTAGTTCTAAGAATAAAGACAACTACAAAAAATTCAGGGTTTTGTTTGTTTGTTTGTTTGTTTGGTTGGTTTGTTTTGTTTTTAGTTTTTCTTGTCATTAGGGTTTTTAAAAATGATTCTGTCTTTTCAGGTACGCATGAGGAAAAAGTCAGATTTGTTCTTTTGTCTTTTTAATTTCTTACAAAGCTTTGAGTGCCTTGGAGACAATCTGCAGCATTGATCTAGGGCAGGTTAACAGCAATATTTAAGCTTTTCTGTCATTAATCTGTGACTACACAAAAATGATATTTAAATCTCATGAGAAAGAATCAGCCAGGATTTCTGCAATTTTATTTCCTCCTGGGCAGATGTTTGTTTCTCAGAAGAGACTGTTTCTTTCTCTGGCTTGTGGAATTCATCTCCTGAGTAACATAAGTAGAGACATGAGAGAGAACCCTCCTCAGGGCTTGATGTTGATTGAAACTTTTAGTTATAAACTAAATCCCAATTTAAACCTGCTCATTTGTCTACAATTACTTAAAACACTCATTAACACCACTAAAACTTGCTGGAGATGAAGTTGAATGGATTTGACTATACAGCCAGCATTCCTCAAAAAGTTACTTTCTTCTCTCATTAGACAAATTTGAATTTTGGGGACTCCTCTTCCTCCTGCAAAATACATTAAAAAAGGTCATTATTGCAAAAGCCAAGCAAGTTCCAAACTCTACAACGGATGGATTTGTCTTTGCCAAACTTCTTCTGAACCCACCTTCCCCACCTGGTCTTCTTCAGAAGCTGCCACAAAGATGAAGTATTGCAGAGGTGAAGGAAAACAATGGCTCTGGGGCTCTACAGCACAAATTGAGCAGAGGAATTTCTGGAGCCCATCAAACCAAATGTCACCTCTCGTTGCTGTGGTGGCCCTGAGGTACAGCAGTCTTCTCTTTAAGGTCAGGAAGTTTGTTCAGCACAACTCTAGTATCCTACCCACTGTGCACATTCTTAGGAAAAAAGGAGCTATTTCATATTAGATTGAATTTTTCTGGCTGTAGTGTGAGGTTTTTCTGATTGTTCCAGGCAGCATCCAAAACACAAATTCCTTTAAAAAATAAATGGAAAATAATGAATTTAAATTAATTAAAATAATTAAAAAGAAAGGAGAATAATTACCTTTCGATCCAAAGTCATAAGGCAATCAAGTTGTTGTGAAAGGCCACACTTACAAAAATATTTTCTCCAATAATTTTGTTGGCTAGGATTTGAATGAGGCTGAAATATCCAAGCAGGACATCAAACATTTCCCAATATACTTGCTGCTTTAAAAATGCTGAACTTTTAAACCCCACAGAATGGGACTACTAAGTTGTGATGCTTCTTTGCACAGTAAAAATAATTCAAAATAAAAATGAATTTTAAAAAATGCCAAAACCACAAGCTAGAATAAACCATGAGCACAGTATGATGCATGGTAAGAGGAACTGTTCATTTTCAGGATGTGACCCTTGTGTGACCCCATGTGCAGATGGCTCTGGGGTGCAGTCCACAAGTCCCGGACAGGAGGCTGGAGCCAGGCCAGGCTCTGCTCCCAGGGAGAAAGGGACAGGAGAAAATTACCTCAAGCTGCTCCAGAGGAGGTTTAGGTTGGCCGTAAGGACAAAATCTCTCATGGCACCGGCTGCTGAGGGCAGTGGTGGTGGAGTCCCTGTCGCTGGAAGCGTTCAGAAGATGTGGATGTGGTACTTGGGGACATGGTCTGGTGGTGGTGCCACATGGCCAGCTGGGCTTGATGATCTCAGAGGTCTTCTCCAAACATAATTCCGTGGTTCCATCACCACCAGACAGGGATTCATGCATCAGAAATGCACTTTAGTTTCCTCATGCTACCCTGACCATTTGCCTCTTTGGGGCTGGGAACAGAAGTTCAATTCCAGCTCTCTGGAGCAGAGCAAACTTCCCAGGTTTTAGCAGACTTTCTCTGGAAGTCAGGAGAGAGAGTTGCTCTGAGGACAATCAGCCCTAGCTAAATCTCCTGTCAGCAGCAGCACTGCAATATTATGTTTGGCTTTTCCAGTTAAGCAGATTGCAGCACTGATGGGAGATAATGTGATTATCTTGGTTACATATTTCTTAGCAATAGTGAAGCCAGAATGAAATGGCAAGAGAGAACTGGATAATAAATGTAAATAATGGAAGAGCCTTAAATATAAGGCATTCTTTAGATCAAATATTAATAATCACAAGTCTCCAACAATGAATGAATGCGCTTGTTATTAAGTCCATTTTCTAAATGAAGCTACTTATATTTGAGGATGCAGTCTACATTCCTCAGCTTTGATCAAACTTATCTCCCAGCAATTAAATTAACAGTGTCCTACTTTTTTGATTCTAAGCACTCCAAACCTTTTTTTTATTACAAAGAGCTCTGCTGACATCATAGCTCATGGGATTGTTTGTCTTACTCAATTAGAGGAAAACAGGGCAGTTCTACCCACAACTGAGGATAATTCTTTCTCCACAGAAATGTACTGAGGCTACATTCATCATAGCAGTATCATTAGATTAAGAGTAGACTTCTGAAAAGTCTGTTTTTCAGGATCCCACTACAGCTAAACCAAACAATTATCAATCATTTCCAAGTGTACAGACCGAGCTGTTTCTCATGTTCTATTCAGATGTGTCTCATGTTGCACCTTCCCCAGCCAAATGCTTTACTTTCCCAACGTGTAGAAACTGCTTCTGCACATGAGCCAGAAGATAAAATTGCTGAAGGATGACAAATTGCAGTTTCAGAGGAGTTTCAAGAAAATACTGGCTGTAATTGGTACTGATGTAGGTCTGAATTCTGGAGGTAGGGATAAGAAAATTCTATTGATCTAAGCTTTAGTACTCTTAAAAACTCAAGAGTGATTTCAGTCCACTCTCTAGAATACACGTCAGAAATATTTTAGTAGGTTTGGGTCAGAACTAAAACCTTCTTGTGGCCAAGCCAAAGGGGTTTAACTAATCCAAACGTAAAGGTTGTGTGAAGCAAGATTGTCAATGAGCAACTCTCCCTTTCAAATCACATTACCAACAGTAGGAGAAGCTCAGCTCTGCAGGAGATGCAGGACAGTGAGAAGATGTTCATCACAGCTGTGATGGTAGCTGGAGAAATGTGGTTATTCCTTCGTTACAGCTGGGTCAGGTTCACACAGCAAGGACTGGGTTGCCCCACATTTGCTGTCAGAGGAAAGGACCACGTGAATTTAGGCCACTTCCCATTCCTATGCTGAGTTTTCCAGTGAAGGATCCCTGTGTTCCGTGCCCTGCTTGCCGCACTGGAATGGTTTCCCATGAAGCCATAATAAACTCCTATCCCTCCTCAAGGATTCCCATGGATTCCTGAAGGAAAACAAACCATCTGCCATGTCAGTGAACATGGCCATGAGCGATCAGGCTGCTTGTGGTGGTTTGTGACACCAAACACATCCCTGCGGTTCCTGTAGGAGCACAATTCAGGATGTCTGTGGTCTGAAGAAGAGCAGCTGGGTCCAAAAGGGAGCAATGAATTATTGTGACTTTTAAACCATGCCATCATAAAAATCCAGTGATTACAGGGGTGTCTCTGCAGTCATCCCAGTCCTGTGAGGATTGTTTGCTTTTGTTTTACCTTACTGTGGCTTTTACGTGGGACAGAGGAAAGCCCTAAGAGGACACAAAGCAAGGGACCAATCCATTAACAGCAGACTGAAAGAAAAAAACAACTAAGAATAATTTTGCTTCTCTCATGCAACTAGTGACTAGATTCTGGAAAAATGGATGGATCAGCTCCATCTATTAATTTTTTTATTACTTCATTATCAGTCTCTTCCCTTATGATGACATTCAAGGTCCTGCCTGTGGGGATCCTGAACAACCAGCCCATGTTTCTGCTGGATCCACACCAGGCTGGTTAGATTGCTGTGCATTGCCTTAGGGTTGCTCTCAGCTTTAAAGATCACCCACATGATTTTCTGAAGCACAGAAGGGAGAAAATGGAAATAGAAATGTCTTCAGGAGCTTGCCATTATGGAAGTTGTAGGGTCAACTTACATTTCCTTCACAAAGCATAAAACTGTTATTCATTAAGAAATAGAAATCAGTAGAACCTTAATGAAGGTTTAACTTTGTTATAATTGAAAGCATCTCAATTTTTTAATCTTTCATATGTCTGTTGCTTGCTTAATGAAAAAATGATATTTTGAACAACATGTCTAATAATACATCTGTGGATGTTCAGATTAATTTAACTGAACTCAGAGTGAAAACTAATTGATTGTATGCAGTGACAATGTTATTTTTCAAAAGCATTTTTAAAAAAGGAATAAAAAAGAGGCATTTAGAGTAACAGTCACATCTCATTTGTGCCTTTGAAAATCTTTCCCCCAAACCCCAAAGTGCCATTTTACTAAACTGCTAGATGTAATTCAGGACCAAAAAAAAAAAAAAAAAACTTTGTGTTGGGTATGGCAGGAATCCTGACATTTGTCTAGGAAAATAATTAGCCTGGAAATACTTCTAATAGCAATATTAATTGCCTCCCAGGGGTAAGTGTCAGCTGTAGTGGGGTAGGAGGAGGACAGAGCAGAGAAAAGCTCCTTCCTCAGAGCAACTGATTCCCAACTCCTTCCCTACCTGCTATGTCTGTGCCAATCCTGGAATGTGCCCACAGGTCAGGGGAGAATTCCACAGCTCTTAGGGCTGTACATCACTGTACTTTTTCCTGCTTTGCCTCAAACAATTTTTTTTCATTTTGAAAATTTTCTGTGGTACTCAGAGGTGCATAAACTCTTTTTTTCTTTTTTTCTTTTTTTCTTTTTTTTCTTTTTTTTTTTTTTGATTGGGATATAGTCTGAAAGCTTTTTTGTTTAATTCTCACCTTTTCTATTTCATACCTGACGCTATTATGAGAAGCTCTTTTCATTTGTCACGGTCCAGGCTCTTTGAAAGTGGACTCAAACTTACTTTTCTGGGTTGAGCATCAACTCAATGCAGCCATTTCACAAAAGAGCAAAGAATGGGAACTTCATAAGTGTTCACATACAGCTAAATCCTATAAATTTCTTACACTGAAATATTGCCACTGACTTCAGAAATCTCAGCCAAATTAAAGGTGAATGAGGGCACAGAACTTGAGGGCATTGAAAAATTGATGTAATTTTAAAGTTGGAAACTCAGGTTTCTTTTTAAACTACTTAGACTAGTAGAACGATATTTCTTTTGAAACAAATAGTCATTGATACCACTCCAGAGCCAAAATTTTAAAATCTGAAAATGACTCCTATAAACTTTTTCACCAAAATTATTATTTTCCTTTTCTTTTCCTTTTCTTTTCACTATTTTCATAAAATGGAATCTGTTTCTAAAAACAAGTTATAGAGTTACAAGAAAGTACTGGTACATGAAGGAAATATTCTTTCCAAATGAAAATTTTTGAGCATTTGGGCTTTTTTTCCCAGGAAAATATTATTATCAAAATTACTTCAAATTTGAAGGAGAGGTAGTTGAAAAACTCACACTGCTCCATAAGAGAATGCATAGAATAGGATTTTCTCTGCTGTATAATGCTGATAAGTACCTGTAATTTTCTATTTCTGAATTAAGAAATAGACTCTCAAAATTGTGTAGGAAAAGATTTCCTAAAAGATTTGTGTATCCCTGCTTTTCCAGACATCATAAAGCAGGGAAATAGTTTTTACAAAAGCAGTTTATGCTGTTGGCTTCTGTTTTGAAAGCCAGTGAGAGATCACACATGAGAGTTTCCAGTGGTCTAAAGTTCAGTCTTATTTTATTTGCATTTCTTCCCTTTCTAGGACTAATTAAGATGATGTTCCTGCCTTCTATTGCAAAGCAACATGAAAAAAACGTGGCAAGTTATTAATATTGCTGTCTCAGATGAGGATTGTCCCTGTACAAGTCAGGCAAGATAAACAGGACAGTGCTTAATAAACAGAGATAATGGGAAAAAACTTGTTCCTCCCCTTCCTGGTGAGCAGGGGATGTGTCACCCTACACAATGTGAGGGTGTCCATTGAGACTGGGAGACAAAAACCAGCTTCCCTCTCCCCTGCTTTTTTTCCTCTTGGTATAACATTCCAGCTAAAATTTTCATCTTCTGCACCCAGATATCTGTAGGGAGAAGAGAAAACTCCAAAAGCCAGAGCTCCAGGATCCTGCTGGGTCTCTTCCCACTCAGGGTATTCCATGGTTGTAAGGAGGTGTCCTCAGGGTCTCCTGGCCTCTTCCCAAAGAAAGCAAAAATGCTATAAAGGATGCACTGATTTTCTCCCCAGCTCATCCCTTGTCATGAATGATTGCTGGATTGCAGTGGCAAAGTCCTCCAGAGGAGATGTCTGGAGTGAAATTCCTGGGATTGGCTTTGGCCAAAATGTCTGGAGTGAAATCCCTGGGAGTGACTTTGGCCAAAATGTCTGGAGTGAAATCCCTGGGATTGGCTTTGGCCTCCCATTGCTGCTGAACTAACAGGTGTAAAGCTGGTGAGAGACTAAAGAGAGTCTGATGCCCCTGCCCTGGCTTGGTTTTACTCTCTTGGCCAGGTCTTCCTTACAATTCCAGAGGTACAACTCCCTATTTAGAGAAAGGTTTTGGCTATTTTTTTCTCTCTGTAGTAGTTCTGAGGTTTACCTTGGCCATTTACCTCACCAAATTCCAGGCTCCATATCTGAGTCACTGTGATCTTCCCTGAAAAATGATCCCTTGGGTGCCCCACTTCAAATCCAGATTGAAGTGAAAAACTTCCAGGAGTTTTGTTAGAAGGAAAACAACAAAAGCAATGAAAACACAAAACCAGAATTATTTTGCTAAACAATTTTATTTATGTTCCTCTAGATATATAATATCACAATATAGTAATTTTTGTGTGAAACTATAACTTGATTTTTAAACCACAGATCACCCTCCTTCTCAAAGCTCTCAAAAGATAAAATTGTGATTCCATTAACTTTATGTTACCAGTGAATGATTTATCAGAGGGTTAAACTGAATCCAGCTGTGTTTCTCTGGCTGAAATAAACATTTTCCAGTCACAGTTAAGAAGGGTGTTAGTCAGAGATCCGGGCACTGCAGAGATCCCAACACTAAAATAATCACAGACCTCCAAACCTGCAGTAAGGAGAGAACACCCCCAGGCTTAAAAACAAGCCCTGTATTTTTAAGAATGGCAGATGTGGGATGAGACAGGGACTGAACAGAGCTGCCCAGGCTCACAAATCCCTTTTGGTGGGGGTGCCTTCCACTAGACCAAGTTTCTCCAAGTCACATCCAGATTGACCCTGAATATCCCTAAGGATGGGGTATCCAAATTTTCCCTTGGCAACCAGTTCCAGTGTCGCACACACTCACCAATGTCTTCCTTCTGTCCAATTGAAACCTACCCTCTTTAATTTTAAACCAAGAGAAGACAAAATTCTCATTGATAATTCTGCAGGTCCCCCTTAGCCACTTCTCCTGCCGACAGGGAGGAATGATTTGTCCTCATTGCTGTAGAAATTTTCTGAAATATAAATATTAAGCTCAGTTCTTGGCACAGAAAGTGTGCCTCAATTGTTTATTCATCTGATAGCAGAATGATGTCTTTGTGAAATGTACAATTTTGGAAATTGGACAGCTTGCCATTCTAATTTTCCACCCTCAGTACAGCTGGCTTAAAATTGTTTTCCACCATACTTCTGTTGATTGTCCTCACACAAAGAATTTCCAGTCATCAATCACAACTTTCATAAACAAAGACCAAGCCCTAATCCAGGAAAATATGCAGCATTATATAACTTTTTTCTTTTTTTTGAAAGCAATCGTGGAGATTTAAGCACCATATACCAAGGAGAACTGTGCTATTCCACACTCCCAGGTCTTTGTTTAATTCCAACCTTTCTGCTTACTACGTGCAGTAGTCTAGGTGAGGAATACCCCTTCAGTCAAATTAAAAAGAAAAAATGACCAGCTGGCACTGGAGGGCAGATTAAACAAATCATTAATTTTAAGGTCATCAAAGTATGTGCCCATTTTTCACCAACACAGTGCATATGTGAGCAGGAAATCCAAATTACATCATCAGCAAAGCTTGAGTTTAATTTATTCATTACTTCTTCCACCAAAGGTTCTCAGTAATAAATGAGCAATTGCATATGTCTTCTTGTATATATCAGTTGTATACGGCCATCAACTATAAATTAGCTGCATGTCTGACCTGAATATTTAAAAGTCAAATGGAAAATGAGATCTATTCTCTCACAACTTGCTCTTACACTGCCAGCCTGCACATACTGTTTGTAATTTTTTGGTTAACAGGTATACATTCCCACAAAAATCCCATCCAGGAAGAGGAAAAAGTGGGAAGGAGGGGGCAGTGTGGGAAAAAGCTATGTGGGTACCAAGATAAGAAAAGAAGGAAAGAAGGAGGCACTCAACTGAAGTTGAGCCTTGCTGAAGGAGTGTGGGGAAGGTGCTCTTTTAATTTTGTCCTCTTTACTACCAAAATCTATTTTAATGCATAATTAGATAATTAATAATTAAATACATGATATAAATTCAATAACATCATTAATTAATGTACAATTCAATAATTATTATTATGTAATAGAAAATTTAATTGATTATTTGCCCAAGTTGGATCTGTTTTTCCTACGATAGTAATTGGTAAGTGATCGTCATGTCTTGATCTCAACCAGGAGCTTTCACATCCCAGTTCTTCCTATTTTTCTCTTGTCCCAGGACCCTGTGATCCAGTTGACAGCAGCTCCATAGCCTTGGGGAAACTTCTAAGCTGCTAAAATTATTGTGGTCCTGAGAAATGTTGAGCCCAGTTTGGGTTGTAACAGTTCTTTCAATTAACTGGAATTTAATGTGTAAAATGTTAAACACCCTTTAAAAATCCATAACTGTGTTTAAGTTGAGAAAATTTAAACAATGTGAGTTTTTCTATCCTGGAATATGAATCTAGAAGAGACCCTGAGGCTTCATCTGCTTCACCATGAGGTTCAGCCTTCCTTATGCTGAGGGCCTGTCATTTGCTATTCTGCAATCTGCCTTTGGCTTCCAGCTCTGGTAACTTCTGTCAATTATTTTTATGGCAAAGTTATTGCAAAGTCTCTGTGGAAATATTTTTTCTCTTTTTTGTTCTCATGCTGTGGTTTCTGTGCTGCTCATGATGCAGCATCTGCCAATCCTGATACTGTTGTTATGGTGTGTTTCCATGAGAAGAATGAGTTGCCTGAAAATCACCCCATATTCTCTCCTGCTTCCCTTATCCATTAACTTGTTAAAAATTCGCTCTTTTTTCGCCCTTCCCAAAGAAGAAACTTCCATTATGAGTGTTGAGGTGTGCTATCATATGGGTCATTGCTGATAAAGTCTTGTGCATGTAGGAAAGTTCCCTCTAGGAAACAGCAGATGCTCCATCCTGGTCATGCCCATATCCCAGCAGAGCCCTGGAATTTTCCCAGGCAGCCCATTGCACTGGCTCACTAAATCATCAGTTTGAGCTTTTCCACACCTTTCTTCTACCTCGTTATGTCTTGACCTGTTTGGTTTGTCCTGGCTCACGACAGGAATAGAAAACCACTTTTTCATTTCCATTTTCAACTGTAATGGACAGAAAGTAACTGTGTGTTTTAAGTGGAACATCACATTTGACACCTAAAAGAACCAACAAATATCTTCAAAACTTACCATGAAATGTGGCCTCTGGCAAACTGATAACCCAATTTCTGTCTTTCACTTGGGTTTTAGTAGCTCCAGCATTAAAAGAACCAGAGATAAAGAATTTCTGAGTTTTGTAGAGGCATAAAAAAGATTAAAACCTGACCATTACCATGATGATAAAATGAGAACTATCAGAAAGATATGAATTAAAATATTTTAATAACACACAAATTATTATTCTCTTTATATCCAAACTATGTAAAATGTTACGAATAATATGACATCATAGTCTCCTGATAGGTACTGTTATTTTATAATATCATTCTCACAACACTGCCAGCACATTTTGATAACAAATTGATGGAATTAATTCAATTGATCAGACTTAATCCAGAATTTCCATTTCAACAGAGCACTTTTAACACTCCTTGGAGGTGTTCAAGAAATGACTGGGTGTGGCATAAATGCTGTGGTTTAGTTGAGGCACTGCTGAAGGGCCAAAGGTTGGATTCGATGATCTTGTAGGCCTTTTCCAACCATAATGATCCTATGACTCTATCTGATATAAAAAATTCCTTCCTTAACAAAAAAAAAAAAAAAAAGGTACCTAAAGAATGTGTTTTATTCTTGATAAAGACGATTATTCTTGCTGAAGATGGTTAATGACACACCGTTGAATGTTAAACAGTGTGATGAGGTCAGCCTGTCTTGTTGATACTTTATTGAATTAAAGACAAAACGTGTTGGGAGTCAGAAGCTTTGAAAGTCTCCACACAAGGTCACTTCTGCCATGGAGACATCAGGGAAGAGGAAGGCCCAGCATGCCACATGTTTACAAGGGGACCAGGCTGCCAAACTGAAATAAAGGATAGGGAACCAGTCAGCCTTTACAGGGACTGGAGTTTACAGGGTTAATTTTGTGGCTGCAGCTTTAGCTTCCAGTGCCGCACAGTTCAGAGTGGAATTTTCAATGGCTGGTTAATACAGTCCAAAATCTGGGATAACCGTTCTAATCTTAATTTGATGAAATTAAATCCTCACCCTTCATTGGAGTTTCAGTATGAAATGATGGAGAACACAAGGACAAATTAAATTTGGGCCTTTGGGGCAAAATTAATAAAACTGAAATTCATATCCTTCCAGGGGCATTTGTCTATTTTATCCCTCTGCCAATCAAGACTTCTAAATATTTCCCTAATTGAGGAAAAAACCTTCATCTGCAGTTTTTATGGGGTAGGAAAAAAGAATGAGAATTTCATATTTAGAAATTATATTAGATAGAGAGTAAACTGACTTTGGATTCACACATTTTCTGATTTATAAAGCATATTAGTCTCTGCATTATTGAATTTCACAGGAAAAGAAAACATTCTGAGTTAGTATAGTCATTCCCTCTCTGAGAATAATGTTGCTGAGTTCAATATGCACATCTTTCTTAAACTTCCACAATAATAAACCAAAGTCTTTCCTCATTTCCCAATTCTTTGTTGTATTGTCTTTTTCGCTGGTAGTTTTTTTAATACAGTTTCAGAATTTCACATAGTGTGATATTCACAGGGAACATAAACTGATATTGCCCTGTGATTTGAACTGCAAAAATGTACCAAATAACTGCAAATCTC
Organism: Nesospiza acunhae; assembly: GCA_013398715.1. Classification (NCBI taxonomy): domain Eukaryota; kingdom Metazoa; phylum Chordata; class Aves; order Passeriformes; family Thraupidae; genus Nesospiza; species Nesospiza acunhae. Next base: position 124,236 of record VZSU01000830.1, on the reverse strand, counting down.
ATTCCGAGTTTGCTAATATATTTTATTGACTCCCAGAAAATAGACTTATGCTAGGAAATAAATTTCCTCACAGCCCAGAAGATAAAGTCTCCTATTTGATGTGATGCCATAGCATTTATACAGAGGAGGGTAAGAAATCCATAGAACAAACCAGAAAAGGGTGCCCAGTTTTTCAAGTGAAGGTCTGTGAGTTGTTTAATTTTTAACTTTCATGGGCTGAGGCTAGCCAGGGAGATGAGAGGCAGCAGGTCTTGCTGGTTGAGGTCATTCAGAGCTCCTCAGTTCCTTTTGCACAGAAGGAAGAACATTAGGTTTGGCTCTGGAGAAGTGAGTCTGGGAATTAAAAATGCTCAGAGTCCCTGGCTGAATGAGAGAGAGAAGACAAATATCTGGGCTCTCTGATCTCTTTCCATATTGCCACCAAGGAACTGATGGGTTGTGCCTGACTTTCTTCTCCCTGGATAGAAAGGACATTTGCTAGGATCATTATCTGTACCCTGTTGTTTGAAAAGACAAGCGTCTGCCAAGGAAGGTAGGAGCCTTCCTTGAAGCGGGAAATGTAAACCCCTTCCCTCTGAATTATTATAATTTTGAAATTAAGGGGCTCTCAGGCAAAAATATGGGAGTAGGAATAACAGTTCTTTATTAGAAAAATTAAAAATACAAATGCAATAGTACAAAACAACCAGTGCCAGAGTGGAGCAGGCCCTGTCCCCCTGTGTGTCAGGGGGTGGCACAACCCCATCCCATGGGGGCTCAGCCCTCCTGCAGTGCCAGCTGTGGTTCTGCTGCAGCAGGGATCCTGCACAAGGGGGGAGTTTTCCTCTGCAGCTCCAGGGCTGCTGGAGATGGGCCTGGGCTCCCTCTGGGAATGCAGGGCAGCAGAAAGCTGCTCCTCTGGCAATGCAGGGGGCAAAGGCTGCTGTGCTGTGCCAGGCTCAGATGTCCCAAAGCTCAGATTGGATCCAGGTAGGAATGCTTGGCTCCTCCCCTGGGCGGAGCATCTCCCCATGGGATGATGGAATTGGATCAGCCCTGCAGGGACACTCACTGGCCATGGACAGAAGATAATTAATAATTAATGGCCCATGACCAGAAGAGATCTCCTGGAGGGAGGATTGGCTGTGGAAGAGATAAAGAAAACTGCCCAATGAACAGAAGAGAACGGCCCCACCTCTGACAGATGGGGATAGAACACACACCCAGCTTCACTTTTCAACCCGAGACAACAGTGCCCTGTGACCCAAAGCTCTGCCTGCAGAAGATTGTCTGGACTTCTCTGTGGAAGCTCTGAGGATTTGTCACCACCTCAATAGGGACGATCAATTCAATATTGAACATGGTGGCAACACAAGTTAAGAACCGTGTGACAAAGAAATCACAACTGTGACATCAATATTAGTTTGTTATTTATCTCTTCACCCCTAAGCATTTCCTGAGGAATATCTTAAATTTCAAAATTTTCATGGGTTTTTGTCAGTGACTAAACACAAATATGCTCATGTGCCCTAGAGGTTTAATATACCTGCCTTTGAAGTCGCCTATAAACCTTCATTATAGTGAGTATCGATTAGCTGTTCATACACCTGTATAGAGCAGATATGATTTGCACTCTGCAAAAGTGTGCAACTAAGCAGTGAGTTTCATTAATTAATGGTTCTTTACCATTGAGAATTATGTTCTTATATTTTTTTCTATGTTTGAAAGAGAGGTGGAGGATTTATCTCTCCATGTAATTAGAATAGTTTATTTGGTTCCCAGTGATTTGGTTCCCTTGGTGATCTATATTGAACCTATTGCCCATCTTCACCCATTTGATCACAAAAAATGGAACAGCTTGTTTCCAGGTGTGATGGAACTTCCAGTTGAGAAAAATAAAGCTTAAAATAATGTGAAAGTTTACTTCTCTTCATCTGTTAAACACAGTGGTCAGATTAATGATATAATTAATGGCATTAAGAGAGAGGGGAAAATTTTAAACTATTCAGTATCTAACACATAAAGCAGTAAAACTCTTTGCTTTGCAATCCAGATATTTCTTTTCTAACTATGAGAACTGAATTAATATATTGGGGAAAAAATAAGGATATAAACAGAAGATTATTTTATGAGCAAAGTTCATGTTTGTTCTTTTCTCAGACCATTGGTTTGACTGAAATGTAAATGTACATGGTTGGCTACACTTGGCATTCACTGGTACTCTGGCTTCTGACCATTTGCATCTCACTTTTCTGAAACTATGAAGAGAATAATTAAAAAACTTCTTATGGGCTTTATTTTGTGTTTTTTTTTAATTGTATATTCCCATGTAGGTGGATACATATATAAATATGTATATATATGTGTGTGTGTGTGTGTGCATATATACATTTATATAGCTACATACATATATATATATATATATATAAAAAACAAGAATTCCCTCAAATCTGTTATTTACTAGGAGTTCATAGGACATGACATCTCATCTTCAGCTTCATAACACATTTTGCTTTGCCAAGAGCTTTCAATGTGTTCCCTATCTAAGTACCAGAACACTTTTTGGCAGTAGAAATTGGGATGAAACACTGAAGTGGTCGTAGCATATGATAATCCTCCAACTGTTCACAAATGTATTTTCAAAGCAGCTTCTGCTGGACTAACAGCTCAGGAGGGAAGAGCTGTAGGGCACACAGTCATAGAGCAGCAACTAATGATGAGTAGGGGTGGACAGACTGAATTTGGGATGGATGAAGGTGTAAACAATGTAGTCATCCACTTTTCCAAATTACACCTTCTTTCCAAAACTCTCATTAACAGGAAAGATGGTGAAAAACTGGAGGAAAAAATGAAAATGAAAATGTGAATGGTTATTTTTAGTCTCCTTAATCCTCAGTTGTTCCAATAATTTCAAATTCAAATCCTTGCCTACACAAATACTTAAAGAATTCTCTCCATAGAAAGCCTAAGTCACATATATTAACTAGGCTGCTTGGGTGTTCTGTTCATGAATTTTTCTTCATGGGACATTATAATTCATATTTTTACAAGTAATGTCTGATCAGACAAGTTAATGTAATTATTTCATGTAGCCACCCCTTTTTTATAGAAAATTCCTGTTAGTCAAAGCTGCAACAAACACATCTGACCAACGCTGAACTAATTTTATGGGCAGTGGAGCAAAATGTGAATCGGTTAAATGAGGAGATTGTGAGACTCCTGTGAGTCAAGTTTTCTTTGATATATCATTTGGAAAGAGTAAATGTTGCTTCTTTTTAAACCCTTGGTTTCTGAAACCCAAAGTGGATATTTGAAGGATAAGAAGGTTTAATATTTTTTGTTTAGTTGTGCAATTTGGCTCAGAAAATACTAGGTTTATTGATTATTTAATGGCATATGCTCTCTACTAACCATCTAAACAGAGATCTTTTCCATCCCACGTGGAAGTGGATGCACATACCTATAATCTATACCATAAGATATATGTAGGTTTAAAACTTACTCCAATTTGCAGGTTTCAGACTAAAATTCCCATGTATAGTTCCTATTAAAGGATTTCTCCCCATTCCAAAGAACTTTAGACTATTAAAATTTTCCAGCAGGTAATGTCTAATTAAGCTGCTATTCTTCTAGATGAATGTCTCCTAAATAAATAATATACCATATTCAAATGTGCTTTCTTTTTAAATTGGAAGTGTGTGTGTGAGTGTCATATTAGTAACAAAAGCTTTGTTTTCCATGCAGCCTAAATTCTCCTCTCCTTCCTGGGCCTCCATAAGTAAGCAGCTGGCTGAAGCCACAAGAGAATTTTTACCTGTTTGGGAAGATTTTGCACTTGTCAGGGTGTTCTGTAAAATGTCTGCACTGTACAGTATTTGCACTGTGCATTTTACATTTAAATGTCTCTGCTAAAAGGTGTGATCACACTTGCAATTATCTTCTCTACCTTCCTGAGCACACCTGCCCTGCCAACCTTTTGAAATGTCACACTCCAAAACAAGTAATGCAGAACATTTAGGATGATTCCTTTGTTATGAGACAGTATGTATTTGTTATTGGAAATATTGGACTGGGTTTTTTTCCTAGTTTTATAATGTTAAAATCATTTATATCCCTATAGCCACCAGTAATAGAAATATCTCTTCCCAGACAGGGAGCCCAAACTGTGGCTCATACAGCCAGTCACACAAGGATTAATTTTTAGGGTGTCATAAAATTGCAAGGAAACAACTGGTCCTGCATTCATTAAGATGGTTTCTCCATCTTTGGTGATTTTGGTGTCTGAAAGTGTGGGATCTCTTGAATGCATCATATATGAGGAGTGGGGAGCTTTCTACCTTTGAGATTTTTGAGATCAACTAAACAGATCACAAGTTCAGTTTCTTTATTGATTGTTACAACATGGACGCATGGGCTCTGCCTCTTTAAAGCAATGAATTTTGTTATCTTGATGTTTTATCTCTTAGCTATATCCCTTTATACACCCCAAACCCTCCAGCAAACAGGTTGTAGAAGAGAAACCTGCAAAGGCTTGCTTTAAAATGTGCTATTTTCTGTTAGCTTTTCTTAAATACGTCCAGCACTTAGATGGACAGGTTTTCTTTATCCTTTTAAAGTGCTCATTAAATGGAAAGCACAATTATAGCTGATTATTTACAACCATCAGCACCAGTTCATCTCTGCTTCCTCACGATCTCATTAGGCTCCCTGGATTCTTTGCAACTCTAGATAATAATATATAAAATATATTTGTTCATTTAGAAGCCTGCTACCTTCATCAGTCTTTATTCAAAGAGTTTAATGTGTTTAAAGGGAACTGTCAGCTGTGCCAACCATACAGATTTTGTTATTTTCTTTTCCCCTATTTCTAACAAAGTTTAAAACAGTGAACATTGAACAAGTTGGAAGATTGAAGCAAGCTTATTATATTTTCAGCATTTTATCTGGAGTTTTGTGCAAGTGTTATACAGACAATGAAATTCAATACAACCAGGATCATGTTAGATACTGTCAAAGGAACAAAATCTATCTGAATAAATGGAATTTCTGTAGTCCACCTGCACTCCAGTAGTGCCTTGCTGAAAAAATGGATGGAATATTTGGTAGCAGAAAAGGTCACCATGTGTTAAATTATAATCTAACCCCAGAAAAAATAGGGATCCCTTTAGGGTTTGAGTGGAAAATTGTCATATTGGGAACAATGCTTGATAATTTGCTTCAGCATAATGCTAATAATAATATTAATACATACAACTACTAATTATAAATGATATAAAAGAAATAGAGGTATGGAACACACAGAAATACCCATTTGGGCCACTGAGAAATGTCTGTGGAATTTGCCTTTATCTGGATATAACACAGAAAAAAATTTTTACATTTTGGAAAGGGAAAATATTATATTGAAGAAGTGGCTGGAAAGGGAATCATCAGCAACTGCCTTTAATGACCTCAAGAGGATAACAGCATGTCAAACACAGAAAAATACAATATTTTTGCTCTCATGAAGCTATTTATGACTGCAGAAATATATTTTATGTTGCCATTGTTGTAGAAGGAAAGTCATTAAGGCAGCGCAGCTACAGAGAAGGTGCCAGGTAAAAAGCTGCTGCTTGCAATTACCAGCTCCATAAAAGCACTGGCCCACATTCCTTGCCCTTGCCAGTTTGAAGCAGCTGAAGCAGAAATAAGGAAAAAACAGAATGGGAGATACGCTTTTTGGTACATTCTATGTGCTTTTGTAGCATTTGTGCGTGTATATTTTTATTTACTTACACCTCCACATCCTCACACAGACGCAATTTCTATGTGCAAGAAAAGTTTCAATAAAAACATCTTCTACCTCAGAGCTGGCATGAGACAATTTCTGAAAGCATCTTCCTGATACATTATGTAGCAGGGAAGAAATATTATTTTGCCCACACACCATTTGGATTTTGGGTGACTTTATCATAATACCCCTAACTGACAAAATTCATAAACACTTAACTTGCTTCTTCTAAGATGAACAAGTGTTTAGCTTGCACTTACAGTAATAAGTAAATAATTTCTATTACCTAAAATATCATAAATAAAATAAAATAAAATAAAATAAATTTGGGGCTTGGTTCTGGCCTGCCAAATTCATAACTGGCTCTGACCAATTTTTTCACCTCCAAAACAGATTATCCATCAGAAGTTGCACCATTTGCATTTCCAGAGACTAACCCAGATTACCAAAAACCACTTTAAATTCTATTTCTATTTCTTTGAAGGAAAATTTCTATAGCTCTTTTTGGAATGTGACAGGGAAACATGTCTTTGTTAAAGGTTTATAACTATACAGAGAATCTTTAATGCACAGAAGGATTACTTGGGAGGAAGATAAGGAGGCAATAATCAGCTGTAATAACTCCACTACTGTGTTTTTTTTTTTACTTATTCCTCCTTTGCACAAGTTATTCTAATTCTGTTTTGCTTGCAGCCAGTATTGGAGCATTTACTCTTTTTCCTGCCTTTCATTATTTGTTTTCTGCTCTAAAATTTATGCAGTTTTTTTTCCTAGAGGTACAAGTTGGAAATGTTTTACTGGCAGTTGGTCCTAATCCTTAACCTGTCCATTCCTTGACATTTTTTAAATTTTATTTCACATTTTATTCCCAATATCTCTACTAAATTTCAGTAGGAGACAAAAAATAATTCCTGTAGTTAGTCTTTCTGCCTCACACTTATTTTCTCTTCCATTTATCTTGTGTGTAACACAGGAGGGAGCTCTGAGTGGAAAGATTTCCTGCTTTATATTCATTAATGCCACTGTCATCAGTGGTAATTTTCTGCAGAAACTCAAGGACTTCACTTTTTGGAGCTACACACAAATGAGTTTCCATCCATGACAGAATGAAGGTCAGGGAAAGATATTGGCAGTGCAGTGGCTGAAGGATGGCTTCAATTTTCCAGGGCTGTTGCCACAAGTGGTGGCTACTTGGCCAACGCCTGACAGATCTAATGGACGTGGAAAACAAATGGTTCTTTCCTTGTTCCTGTTTTCCCAACAGGACTGAGCAGAAGCTCATCGCAGAGGCAGAGTGGAAAGGTCACTTGTGCTGCATTGCTGTCACAAGTGCTGTCAAAGCTGAGATGTTTCTCTGAGCACTAACACTGAGGGCTGACAGCACGAGCTCCAGCCTGACAGTGCAGCCCCAAACCTTTGTGTAGCTGTTCTTACTCCATCTCCTCACCAGGAGCACAGATCTGATCATGTCTCATCAGCTGAGGGCAAGAGGCAGATGTTTGGGCTGCTCTGCTTTGTGTTTGACCCAAGTCCACCACGAGTGCAGCCTCTTCTTGCTTGCTCAAGGTGCCTCTGAGTCATCTTTGTGTTCAGCTGAGCTCCTTCATGCGACCATGTTCACAGGGGTCTGAGGATGAGGGAAGAGACGAGGATCTGACTCCATGTTTCAGAAGGCTTGATTTATTATTTTATTATATATATTACATTAAAACTATACTAAAAGAATAGAAGAAAGGATTTCATCAGAAGGCTAGCTAAGAATAGAAAAAGAAAGAATGAAAAACAAAGGCTTGTGATTCAGACAGAGAGTCCGAGCCAGCTGACTGTGATTGGCCATTAATTAGAAACAACCAACATGGGCTAATCAAAGATCTTCTTGTTGCATTCCACAGCAGCAGATAACCATTGTTTACATTTTGTTCCTGAGGCCTCTCAGCTTCTCAGGCGAAAAAATCCTAAGGAAAGGATTTTTCATGAAACATATCTGTGACACCTTCACTCTGAATTGTGCTGCTCAGGGCTGCTGGGAAATCACAGAATCACGGAATTATCAAGGTTGAGAGGAACTCCAAAGATCAGGAGCAGTGCCTGCACATTTGGCACTGCTGTGTGTGACCCTCTGCCTCTTGCATTTTGTGTTTCACAGAAGAAATAGGCACAACATAAAAGGTGCTATGCCTTTGGATAAACATGATACCCAGCAGGGCATGGCAAAATTACTTTGTATTCAGTTCTTATTTCTCCCAATTTTGCCTTAGCCACTAACAGCTATGTACAGGTTAACAAGGGGTCCCTGCTGGGAGTGATCTTGTGGGAGGAAACTTAAGCTGATCCTGAGAAAACTGGGTAGTGGCTTTTCTATAAAGTGTCATCAAAACAGACGGCATTGTTGTGAAAAGGAAGCTTTTGATACAGTTCATTTTCAGCCCTACAACACATTCCTGTGTGATAGTATGGGAAAATCTGCTTTGATATTTGAATATTTGTGCTAGTGTTAGAAATACTTCTGCTATTGTCATAGAGTGCCACAATTGGGTTGGAAGGGACCTAAAAGCCCACCCAGTGTCACTCCTTGCCATGGGCAGGGTCACCTTCCACTGTCCCAGGTTGCTCCAAGCCCCATCCAACCTGGCCTTGGACACTGCCAGGGATCCAGGGGCAGCCACAGCTTCTCTGGGCACCCTGTGCCAGGGCCTGCCCACCCTCACAGGGAATAATTGTTTCCCAAAATCCCATTTATCCCTGGACCTTCTTCAGCTTAAGGCCATTCCCCCTTGCCCTGTCATTCCATTCCATCAATTCCTATTTCCAAAGCCCTTCTCCAGCTCTCTTGGAGCCCTTTGGGTACGATTCTTCTCCCCTCTCAGGCAGGTTTCCATGCCACATAGTGTTTGTTAAACTGGGGAGAAAACACATGCTCCAGATCTGGAGACATTATCTCAAGGAATAGAACAGCAATAGATGCTAATTTGGGGATTTTGGGGGTTTTTGGGTGTTTTTTTGATATGTTTTGTTTTGTTTGGTTTTTGTTTTCTTTTGTGGTTTTGAGGGTTTTTTTTGTTTGTTTGTTTGTTTTGGTTTTTTTTGTTTGTTGGTTTTTTTGCACAAACAGCCCCTGATTGCCAGTTTTGGCTGGATAAGGGCTCCTATGGAACTACTACAGTGACAGTGAGGACCACGTGGGCTATTTTTCAAGACGTGGAACTAGTGCTGATTTTTAGCCTACATCCAAACTCACCTTTCTACAATCATAAATCTTGGATCAATTTTAATGATTCCAGTAAATTGGTTAATCATTCTTTGACAGAAAAATTGACTGCTCCCTTTTATAATTCCAGCATGTTCTCACTCCAGCTATTGCCACATATCATATGTAATTCTCTACAATATTTTCTACAACTTCTTAAATATGAAATATTTAAGACTTTTTGAAAGTATCATATCAAAGTGTCATAGAATCATTTATGTTGGAAAAGACTTTCAAAATCCATGAGTCCAACTGTTAAACTAATACTGCCCAGTCTACCACCTGAACCATATTCTCCTTGTTTTACCCAATTAGAAATATTTTTAAATGTATCCTCTTCCAACTATGATGCAGTTTGCAACTATTCTCTAGAGGTAAGAACATTGCTCTGTATGCAGTGAATGAAAAAGCCATTTAAGTCTCCAATGAGGAAAGCCCAATGTATTTTTCTATAGGATTTCATGTGAAAAAAAGGTTAATTTTTAAAGGAATTCAATGATCAATTAGCTGGGTAGTTTACTGCATGACTCCCTGATATTTTCCTTCTAAATCCAGCCTAAAATGAATCTAAGCACCATGACTAAACAGTTCACCTGATAACTGGTTTCTTAACAGCTCCACAGAAGTTAAATATAATTTTAACATAAAACTAGTAAATATAGTGCATTTTTAGTAAATATAACTTCAAAGTCCCCAAAGTCCAAGGAAATATGTGTAAGGATTCAGAACAGTCCTGGCACCTGGGGATAAAAAATTAAAATTAGAAAAAAAAATATTTTGCATCCATGAGAACGCTCAGGAATCAGTTCCTCTTACAACTGTCTTAACCCACAGAACAACAAGCATATTTCTCCTCTCAAGTGTATCTATGCTTTGCAAAATCTCTAGAATTATCTGAGGAATGATTGATTTGATGTCATTGGAAAGCACAAATATTCCGGTTATGATAATTTGTTATTTCCTGATCAACTGATTCAAATGAAACATGTTGTATAATTCTTTCAGATTTATTACTGGTAAAATTTCAGTAATTGGATTTTTTTGATGTGAGCCAAGTTTTGATGGAAGCACTCTGTAAGAACAAACCAGGACTACCATGGAATTTTATCTGGTTTACAGTTGCACAATTCCTTTGTCTATTTTTCCATTCCAGTGTCTCCTACTGTGGATATTTCTAGAGCAAACAAGGCACTGCTATCAACCCTCTGTTAAGATTTAATTAATGGACTAGGAACAACCTCGTTCCACTTAGGAGCATTTTGTTAGAATTTTAATTTTCAGTCAGGCTTATGTGTGTGTATGCTTTGTTAAATAGTTTTATTTTGTTTTTCAAAGTAGAAGAGTGTGGGAAGGGTCATTCTGTGGCATAAAGTGGCCATGGATAAGATGGATAAGAGTTTTACCAATGGCCAGCAGTTGGAGCCCAGATTAAAACATCCCAGAGAAAGGACCAAGCAAATGGAAGAAAAGCAGTTGGGTTGAGAGTAATATCTAAAATTAGAAAAAGGGAGTTTCTGTAGAGGGGAGCTTTTATAATCACTAAAGAAAGATTTAAATAAACATTTTGGTTAAAATCACTAAAGTGAACTTGCCTGACTGCTCCAAGTATTAACTGCTGAAAGAAGCAATGTCCAGTGTTTAATCCTTGTCCCAAGACAGGGGAATCCTGTTAAAAGACCATAAATTAAGGAAAAGACTCTAAATTGGCATTGCATCAAAGAATTAACTGGTCTCTACTTCTGAAGTTTCTGTTTTGCACAATAAGTGGCAGTGAAATTACTTCAGATGTGAAAAGCTTATTCACTTCAGTAAATGTCATGCTCTTAATACAGTCACTTTTCATATACTATTATATCATAAAATGTTACAGAAAATAATAAGGCTGTTTCATAATTAGAACTATGAAGGATCACAATCTCAGATTACTCAATTGCTTGAACATTCCTTTACCACCGTCTGTGTGACATTTGAATGTCACAAAGCTCCTGTTATTAATATTTGCACAGTAGTGTGCAATAATAGTTTGTACATTTGCAGGAAGCTTTTCCGAGATCCCATGTAAGCCCCAGATGTGCTCGGCTCCCTGCAGAGTCAGGCACTGTCCTTAGGGCTGGATGAACAGCTCCAGGGAAAGGGTAGGTTCAGCTTTTTAGGGGGAAGAGAACCAGGTGTAAATGAGCTGAAAGAAATACATAAAAAGGTCCCAAGAATAGAGGTAATGACACGAAAGACAAAGTTTCAGATGTCACAGGGTACTTCATCCCCACTAATTTTTTCCAGACCCACAAAGCGGAGGGACCAGGTTTAGACAGGGAAGAAGAAGGGCAACTTGTTAGTTGCCATCCTTTGGTTTTACAGCTTGATGCTCTTAGGCCTCAGAGAGCTGGGTTTTAGGAAAAGTGGTGGAAAATTATCCTAAATGGGTATCATGGATATGTGCCTAAAGAGATGTTTCAGTCTCTGTTTCATGTTCTAGTGCATAGAGATCATTCCTACACAGAATCATAGAATTACAGAATGTTCTGGCCTGGAAGACACAAGTATCATCAAGCTCCAACTCCTGGCCCTCCTTAACACACTAGATGTGGGTTCATTTTGACTCTTCAGTTCTCACCTGGAAGTTTTTTGTGGTTTTTTATTTTTTTAAATTTTTTTTCTTTGTTTACTTAATTATTATTTAATTTTTTTTTTGTTTAATTGAGATTTTACAGGATTTGACAATCCCAGGCTCTGAAGTGACATTATTGTCCAAAATAAGGAAAGGCAATAAATTGATTTATGTAACTGAATATATTCCAGCATATAATTTTTTTTTTTTAATTTGTTAGTAGCTTTTTGCTGCATGAAAAGGTCTCTTCTGTATTCACTATTAACAGGCTACTGGAAAACTTAGTGTTAATTCAGGAAATGTTAAGACTACACCTGCCATGCTTCTACTGTGAATTCTTATCACTTTGACAAACACCACCAGAAATCTAGAAAAAAGAGATTTTTCATTAATGTTTTTTCTTTAACAAGAAAGTCCTAAGGCTTGTTCACTAGGTGAAAGATCTGGATGTAAAACTTGTGCAATTTGTCACAGCTTGTACCTACATGCATGACAAATTTACTGCTCCAAATACGATATATATCTCTAAGCAGTAGTGAGAAGTGAACAAAAGAAATGTTTTCTATAAATCATGCATTTTAAAATACCTTTTCCCTTCTATGTATCTTGTTAAAAAGAGCAAAAATAATTCATTAAACATTTTAAGCCAAATAACTTTTTCCTCTGTGGACATCCAGCTTAGCTTTTCCTAATGTTTTGCTACAAACATGTATTAATTTCAGATTTACACAGAGGATCTTATTTTATTTCTAAGATATAGATTAAAATGGTAGAGAGTGGGATTGATAGGGTTCTGTGCAAGTCCAAAAGTTGGACTCTGTGGGTCCCTTTCAATTCAGGATATTCTGTGATCCCATGAAAATAATAATAATCAATATCTGAACTGTTTATTACATGGAACTCTTTTAGTTTTCAAACATACTGAAATTGGAAAATGAGTGAAACAGAGGGAATGTCAAGCCTGCTGTCTCGTGCATCATTTCACATGATGGAAAAGTTCCTTGAAAAGAAGTACCAATAGGAAATTTTCCTGAAAAATCTTAATTTCTAAGGAGTGAAAATCCCTCATCTCTGGCATGGAAGAATATCTGATAGATTTTTTTATTCAGATATCACACCGGAAAAAGATCCATTTTGTTCAAACCACAACAGAATTATTCTGAGGACTGAAAGTAATTTAAAAATTTGTTGACCCTCTTGAACTATTAATTGCCAAATGCTAATTCCACATGTTATATAATTTGTGCCTTACCTTTTTAAAATAGTCACTTTTGAATGAAGATACAAACCAACCAATCTATAAAATGCAAAGTTTCTCAGGTTTTTAAAGTCACATTACTAAAGGAATTTATAAAATTTGTTAAGTAGGTCTTTTTCTGATCATCCATTGCTATGTATTTATAAATACTCTAAGTATGTAGCTTTTAATTTAGCATCCTTTCTATTTGCTTTGTCTGGAATGTTTCCTTTCTTGTTCCAGACAGACATTAGGACTCTCACACAGCTCTTATTCCTTGTGACAAAGTGCCACTAAAAACCTGCAGGAAACTTTAACTGGATTTTGAGTCTGGATAGGGAACTGTTTGAGGGTAAAGTTCTCAGCTGTCTCTTTGCAACCAAAAAATTAAATATTTTCCTTTTGTTTTCAATATTTCATGATAATTTTGATTTCTGACTTAAGTTTTACTTTGTAATTTCAAGTGGTGTTTTTTCTCCCATGTGAATGATGTATTATCTTTTCTTTATACAGTATCCCTTAACTTGCAGATCTCTACTTTGCATTATGTTTTTTGTCATTCCTGACGTATTTCACTTTGCTGTAGGCTATGAGGTGGGACTAAAGTCTGTTGGAAAGACTTGCTATACCATTTTCCACATGGGTATTTTTGTTCAAGACTGAAGTGATATTTAAATGTCTTCCCTAATTCCGGTTTCATAATCCCTTTTCTGAAGGAGAACATTAAATGACATTTTAATGTAGCCCAAAAGTCTTGAGAATTGTCATTATCTTTGGAGGTCCTGAAGGAGGACACGTGCTTGGCAACAGCAGCTCAAACTGCAGGATCCCACAGCCTGGACACTGCCTGTCCTTTTGGTTCCTGGCCAAGCAGCTGCTGGCTTTGTCTCTGCAGTCCCAGGCTCCTGCCTGCTCCCAAATGAGCAATGGCCAGGAGATGTGTGTGTGGCATTCATATTTCCTGAAAAATCTCTTTGCCCAGGATTTTTCTCTTGGGAAGCTGAGAAGCCTCAGAGAAAAAGGAAAACAATTGTTATCTCATTTGCTTCTCCTGTGTTTTGCTCACATGTGGAAAGTGTTTGGAGATTGTTTACCCACAGGTGATTGTGAGTTGTTTCCACTCTTTGGCCAATCAGGGCCAAGCTCTGTCAGGACTCTGGAAAGAGTCAGGAGTTTTCATTGTTATCTTTAACACTGAGTAAGTATTCTTTCTGTATTATTATAGTATAGTATTCTTTAATATAATATAGTATCATAAAATAATAAATTAGACTTCTGAGAACATGGAGTCAGATTCATCATTCCTTCCTTTGTTGAGGGACCCTGCAAATACAGAAATGTGTGCAGAGCTGCCCGGGCTCCCTGAGCAGGCCTGGCAGCAGTTGCAGCACATGGGGTGGCAACGCAGCCCTGCCAGGCTGGGAATGGCTTGGTGCTGGCACAGAGGGGAATGCTGTGGGCTAAAAGGCTCCCTGTTTGCCAGGGTGTGCAAAGGGAAAAGGGAAAATCCTCCTGAGCTCAGCCAAAGGGACCTGCAGCTCACTGAGGCTGGTGCTGAGCTCCTCCAGCACCAATCTGGTTCTAACGAGCTGAGTCATGGAATCCCGGAATCCCAGAGTGGTTTGGGGTGGAAAGAGCCTTACAACCCATCCAGTGTCACCTCCTGCCATGAGCAGGGACAACTTCCACTAGCCCAGGTTCCTCCAAGCCCCATCCAACCTGGCCTTGGACAATTACAGGGATCCAGGAACAGCCACAGCTTCTCTGGGCACCCTGTGCCAGGGCCTGCCCACCCTCACAGGGAACAATTCCTTCCCAATAGCCCATCTCTACCTACTCTCTTTCTGAAGACATTCCCCCCCTGTCTCTCATAAATATATATTTCCTCATAACTTTTAATATCCTCTGTTTCTTCAGTGTCAGGGTTGTGATCTTTGCTAATGCAATAACACCAATTTACTAATGCAAGTGATTTTTATTGCAGGTCATTATCACAAATATAAACAAGGTTAGATAGCCTGGGGGTGAGTGACTGAAACACTTTGTGTCTTTAAATAATGAAATTTTAAGTGCAAACCACAAGTTTTGAGGAGATGACCACCTCTTTTCCCCATGTATTTTACTTTAAATGAAGAACTTTGTTCCATGTCTGCAATGACCCATTTGAAAACTGTTGTCACACAACAGCAATAATTATGATTTTAACTCTCTATTACAGATTCTTCACATAATATTGTTGCAGTAATGTATTTAATAACTGCCCCAATATAATTCAAAGCTGAGATGTTTTCTCCAAATATAGACAGTTGAATAGCACATTTAATTCCATTTGTGAAACCTCTGATCAGCAATTAATGATGGTGTGTTTGGAAAGAATATGCTTAATCATGCTCTTTAAATTTGCATTTTCAGTTTGCAAATCCAGAAGACTACAGGCATTCACTAGTGACAATTGCAGCCTAAAAGGCAGGTTTTGCATCACAAAAAACTTAGTCTAAAGAATGGAAAATAATATAAAAAGGATCATAAAAGAAAGCTGAAAAACACAACAGCCTTTCTTCTTGACTTTTTGGGGAAATATAAATGATTCTTGAAATCACTTCTCTAGGGGTTTAATTACTGACAAACAGCAAATAAGGGTTGATTTTGAAAAGTGTTAACTGAAAATCCAAGTGGGCATCAGGAAATAAGTGAAGCAAAGACCCAAATCAGTAAATTTCTCTGAAAATTGAAATATCCCTGTGGTAGTGTTGTTCACAAATTTGTACTTTATAAAGAAATTATTTTTCAGAATGCTAATCATTCCATAACAGTCCCAATTTTAGTTGTTCTTGGATCAACTGGGATCTTAAAACCAGATAAAACCAGACAAAGCAAAATAAATAGTTATTTCCTTTTATAGTTTCTTTCCTTGTGGTATATATAATAATAATGCTGCTTCTCTCAGCACTCATCTCCTCAAAACTTGTGTTTTGACACCTAAAATTTCATTATTTGAAGACATAAAGTGTTTCAGTCACTCATCCCCAGGCTACCTAACCTTGTTCATATTTGTGATAATGTCTTGCAGTAAAAATCACCTGTATTAGTGAATTACTGTTATTGAATTAGTAAAGATCACAACCCTGACACCAAGGAAAAAAACTCCAGAGATGAGCTGTTGGAACACAATTTCATAAGTGGCTGCAACTTTCACATAGTTATAATTTAAACTGGGAAATGATAAGAGGAAAGAATGGTGAATATTCCAGTTTAGAAGGGTTGGTTTAGATGGGCAACTGGGAGAAAATAATTCTCTCTGAGGTCTCTTCCTACTCAAACCACTCTGGGATTCTGTAGTTGCCTGATGGCACCAGAAAGAAAGAAAGAAAGAAAGAAAGAAAGAAAGAATTCAGGATTCTTGGGGATATTAATGCTATTTTTATCCTGTGCTATAGACCCTAAGATCTTCACTGTTCATAAAATCTTTACAGAATTTATTACGCACATCTATTGTCAGCAGATGAATTTCTGTGTTTGTAATCCCATCTGTTACTCACTTCCCTTGCTGCTAGGATTATTTCCCAGGAATAAGGAGTCTTAGGGTAAATATCTGTCTTCAGAGTTTCAATATCTGCTGGCTTTAGACAGCATTTTTTATCTCTGTCACTTTTGCTTTACAGAGACTAAAGAAATTGGCATTTGCAGGGGTTAAAAGAGGTCCAGGCGCAGAAATACAGTTCAGGCATCATGCAGAAGGCAGACACAGGTCAGGCTGTCCTGCCAAGAAACGAGTTCACTACCAGAGCCTTCAGCAGAACAGCTCTTGGGCAGTAAATTCACGTGCTTTTTTACATTCTTTTAAGATTCTGTTGGTTTGAAAAGACGGGTGTCTGCCAAGGAAGGCAGGAGCCTCCTCTGAAATGGGAAATGCAAACTCCCTCCCTCCAAATTATTATAATTTTGAAATTAAGGGGCTCTCAGGCAAAAATATGGGAATGGGAATAACAGTTCTTTATTAGGGAAAAAAATTAAAATAAAATTAAAAATGCAATAGTACAAAACAACACTGCCAGAGTCAGACCATGCCCTGTCCCCCTGTGTGTCAGGGGGTGTCACAGCCCCATCCCATGGGGGCTCAGCCCTCCTGCAGTGCCAGCTGTGGTTCTGCTGCAGCAGGGATCCTGCACAAGGGGGGAGTTTTCCTCTGCAGCTCCAGGGCTGCTGGAGATGGGCCTGGGCTCCCTCTGGGAATGCAGGGCAGCAGAAAGCTGCTCCTCTGGCAATGCAGGGGGCAGAGGCTGCTGTGCTGTCCCAAACCCCAGATTGGATCCAGGTAGGAATGCTTGGCTCCTCCCCTGGGCGGAGCATCTCCCCATGGGATGATGGAATTTGATCAGCCATGCAGGGACACTCACTGGCCATGAACAGAAGATAATTAATAATTAATGGCCCATGAACAAAACGAGATCTCCTGGAGGGAGGATTGGCTGTGGAAGAGATAAAGAAAACTGCCCAATGAACAGAGGAGAACTGCCCCACATCTGACAGATGGGGATGGAATACACACCTTCAGCTAACCTAAGTCAAAGATTTAGGCTATTTTTCCTAATGAGGAATCTCCAAAGGAGATTTTCTCCAGCTCTGAGCTAGCTTGCACTCGATGTTGACAAGATATGAAATCAAACGTTAATATACAGGTAATGACTGAGAAATTGCATGTTTGCACTAGTGGATTGCTGTTCATTAGCACACTCCAAGCACAAATCCTCATCAATCACTGCATATTCACCACGACTGCTCTGCTGATTCCCAAATGGATTGCTATACCAGGAAAACCTCATCCTTTATGCCATGGTCATGTTTCTGTGTTTAAAGGCTGATCAGGTTTCCTGTCTGACCAGGGCCTTAGAGGGGAGGGTTTTGTTTGTTTTATTTGTGTGTCTGGCAAATTGCTTGCATGTTTAAAACGAATGTCAAATTTTTTCTTCATCTTGATGAAGTCTTCCCATTTGAACACTAATACCAGTAGCAGTTTGTTTACAACTGTTTATTCTAAAGCCAAGCATTCTGATTCACTATTCTAAGAAAGAAATTTAAACCAAAAAAAAAAAGAATTCTATTTTAAAATATTTATTTATATTTATCTTGATTTATCTCTGCACTGCTAACATCTTCCTTTTTCAAGGACCAGATGGCTGCTGAATTCCACCTCAACATGGATGCAACTGAGTTTAAAATACCAAGATCATTGCTGACTCACTGTGGACAGATGAAATAAGCAAAACCTGGATGTGGCAACAGTCTGATAGCTGGAAATGGGGAAGGAACCTTGCTATGTTGTAGGCAGATGAGTCAGGAAGGCTGAATCCTGTTTGAACAAGGTTTTATGGCTTACAGTTTTAGCAAGATACCAAACAGGCAATTAAAGAAATTTGTGAATATTCTAGTTAATGAATATATGTGCCAAAAGTAATCTGTTACATTGTGAAAAATGACCCTATTTCCTGCCAATTTACCGTTTCTGTGTGTGCTTCTCTGCATGTTACACATGCACACATCTTTAATTTTCAGTTTGTAACTTCCATAATGGGTCTTTTTCGCCCATTGCCATTTAAGAAGCCAAATAAAGAGTATTTATTAAACTCACAGAGTTCTTGTTGCTGTGCATGCCTGAGTTTACAGACTCTGATGAAGCCAATTCTGATAATTCACATAAGGCAAGCTGTCTTGCTAACAGTGGAATGTTTCTTTTTGGTTTGAACCCACAAATCCATACATTTCTGATTTTATTCACTTAATTTCTGAAGCTGCTTATGCCGTCATGACATATCTTCTATTTAATTAAACTACCTCTTACTTAGGCAGTACTAACTTTGGGTTGTTTATATGTGTTTGCAACATGTTTTTGTGCTCTGCAGCAGTTTTTATGTGGGTGTTATTCAAGGACCTGCTCAGAGAAAGATCTCCCAGGGAGTTCTGAAGAAATGTGTCCATTAAAGCAGGAAAACAAAGAAATGAAAAAAGCATAAAAACCATCAGTGATTTTTTTGTGGGTGATTTTTGGTTTTTATTTCATAGAATTTATTTTGGGCGGTTTTGCCTGGATTTTTATCTCTTTTTTCTTTCTTTTTTCTGGAATTGGGCAAAATGAAAATGAGGACTTTTCACTTATGAGTTATTGAACTGTTTGGCAGGAGATGCAATCTGGTGTTTGAGTTACATTTAGCCTGTGTCAGCGCTGATGGTCTGCATCATCAGAGCATGTGATCCCATGCAAAAGCAGCTCACTCAGGGCACAGGAGGCAGAAGGAGGAGAGCGCTTGCAGAACCAGGATCTCTGCATTCCTTATGTCAACTTTGCTCTTTCTTCAAAAAGAAAATAACGTGACTGCAGGCAGCAAAATAAATGAGTGAAGAGAGACAGAGACAGATGGTAAAGCATTTTTAGTACTAATAATGGGAGCTTCTAGAAATGCCATTTGCAGCGTGAATCACCACCTTCTTACATATATTTGCTTTATTTTAGGGGAAAATAAAGAAACCCTCTGTTTCATACAGTTTAAATCTAAATAATTGTTTGGTGGAGATTAATTCATGAGTGCAGTAGACCTTTATTTTTACAGTCCCTTACGTTTGAAATATCTACTGTGAGAGATCATGACTGATTTCACTGGAATTTTTGTGGATATTAGGTATATAATCACCTTTGAAGGTGTGGATTTCAGGACCCCACACTGTACAAACACAGTTACCAATGCAAATATTGTTCATGCAAGTATTGCATAGATTTTCTAAGATATGTGATAGGCAGGAATGAAGAAAACACTACTTAGGCAGTCTGAGAAAGGCTTACATCTCATGAATTAATAACCTAGTGAGAAAAAAAGACACTTTAAACCTCTTTCAACCTAAGGAACATTAGAAATGTTGGTAATGTTTTTAGCAGGGGCGACAGGTGTTTATTTCCTACATTTTAGTTGCATGCCTTTTAAAACTTCATATTTTACTTAACACATTTTCTCCCAGACGAGAGCACAGAAGGTTTCCCTTAACTGCCAAAATCACAAAGAAAACATGTTTTGTCTATTTTTTCTACATATAAAATATATAGATATTTATATAGACCACAATTCTTTCTCTGGCATCCATTTGTTTCCATATAAATTTATATATTCTGCATATCCATATCCAGTTCCACCTCTGTAGTGACAAGACTGGGGCAACCCTTTTGACCCAAAAGAATGTAAATTTGTGTGTAGAGACCACATTTTTTATGATGACAATGGGGAGGCCCTGGCACAGGGTGCCCAGACAAGCTGTGGCTGCCCCTGGATCCCTGGAAGTGTCCAAGGCCAGGCTGGATGGAGCTTGGAGCAGCCTGGGACAGTGGAAGGTGTCCCTGCCCATGGGCAGCTCCTGGTTTTGGAATGGGATTATCATGAAAGTTCCTTTCCAACCCAAACCACTCTTAGGTGCTATGATTCCTACATAAATTCTATGGATCTATATACTTATATAAATTCATCTACTGAATACATGACCAAATATTTGCAATAATTTCAATAAAAACCAAAATCTAGATTTTGTTAGGTATTTCTGTTACTCCTTAGGACAGGATCATGTTGTAACTGTCTACTCAGAATAGGTAGGGAATCTGATTTTAGTAAATTGAATGTGGGCATGCTTTCAAGTAATATAGTTATTAAAATCAATATTTCTTTCCTCCATACATTCAGATAGGGAAAAAAAATCTGAATTCTTAAAGACAACACCAAAGTATAGGAGATACAGATGGAAAAAAAACTATCTGGAAACCTTCTGATAGAATGTCTCCAACTCATTTTCATAAAAAAGATTTGTTAAGTCTAATTTATTAAACTGTCTGCTTAGATATTCTCAGAGCACCTGAAAAGCTGGGGCTGTTTTGTGAAGATTAAAAGACTCCATTTAATTTTGAAACATTTTTTCCTCTACTGTGATGCAATCCTTTGAGGAGTGTGGTATTTCCATTTGATGGCTACATCATCTCCAGCATTGCAATTACATAATTGATTGATTTTTACCTGTTTTTGCTCAAGGAGAATCAACTTCTGAACTAATCACTATGAGTTTGCTAAATTGGAAGATGGAATTTGCAGCGCATAATGTGTAAGACAGACACTGGCATGTTTCTCATAGTTCTGAAAGAGAAAACAGGAGTTTGCTTGGTTTTCTGCACCTCCTGAACATCAAGTTTCACCTGAGGATAGAGGGACAATCCAGGATGAAGTTACTCAGTATTAAAGGCAGTCTCAAGATTTTTGACATTGACTCTTACACTGGCACATGGAGATCCTGGAATCAGCTTTGTTATGGGCAGAAGGCTGATGGGAGTAGTTTTATGGAAGTTAGTTCACTGTTGATTCCTGGATTTTGAGTAATTTTAGTGGCTGTGGGTGGCCTTTTATTGCTGTTTTATTTTCTCTGAGAGTTTTGATCATTGCTAAGCCTGAACTGAAACAGGAGCTTAGCTCCACACACAATAAACAAACTTCTTGTCATTCAGCAATGAAAAAAATACAGGTTTTCTTCCTATGAAAAAAAATATGAGGATAAAATTGGAGCCTGTTGAAGACAGAAACCAAACTCTTCTTAGTAGCAGTGAGGGCAGGATTTTATCCATTGTCTTGATTCTTCTCTATAATGGACCAGCTCACTCTTAGACCTGTTACCAAACATTCACAGAAGATGTCTGGTGGCCTGACAGTATTTGGAGTCATACAAATCCCTGTTCTTTTTCAAATCCAGAACTAAAAGCACGTTCTACTAAATCTCAGTAACCTGGTAATAATAGGAAGTGATACTCTACATAGACAGAATCCTCTGAGGCAAAAGGAGCTTTTAGAAAGTTAAGGGTACCCACTTTCTAAGTAGTCCTTCCTTTTCTGGAGAAATATTGGAAAGGGCAAAATTTTCCAGGAGGGCAAAAAAGATCCAACGAGCCAACTTCCCAGAAATTCCCCACATAAATCCTTCCTTAATAAGTTCTAAAGCAGCATTCCTCCCTTTGGTGAAGCTTTAAAATACACCCAGACTTGTTCCCATACTCCCTGCATAGTCAATGCTCCAATGTTCAGAGCTGTGGCAAACAAAATGACATCAAAAAAGCAGCAGCAAGCCTTTATAGATGGTTTTTTGACATGAAGCAAATGCAATTCAATGCTGACAAATGCATGGTGCAGGAGCTTGGTTGCCAATAGAATAACAAATAGAAAAAGAATTAAGCGTACGAGACTGAGAGGGCTGAAAATCATCTTAGCATGTACAGACACGCAAAGGCTTCACAACCCCTTTGCCCTCTTCCTGCAGTGTCTAGTGTCAATCTTTTTTATTATTATTTTGCTTTGTCCTCTTAAAAAGCCTTTGACTTTGTTTGTTTGTTTGTTTCTGTGTTCCCTGTGCCCTTTCCCTTTGAGGACTGGCTGAGCACAGGTGACACAATGCACAGTCTGGCTCAGCTGTAACTGCCCTGGGATGTTTGATACCCCCCACACCAACAACTGAGTATGGCTTTAATGCACTCTCACTCCAAAAGCTGGGTTAGACATGCCCTCCTCTTATTTACAGTAGTCATTCACAAATACCAAGATATTTGCATTTATTTCAAATTCATCCTGCATTCTCAAAGCCAAGCTGGTTTTGTGCTCACGTGTTAATCACGAGAATTGCATTTCCTTAACCACCCTGTGAGGCACTTCTGCTTTGCAATCTTATCATACATCAGTCAACATAAAGCTATCAAATAATCAGGTCTATAAAATGCTTTAAACATAATTCTTGAAATAAATAATTTTCAATACTGTAAGAGGATGAATCACTGCAAAAAGGAACTAAAAAACAAAGAAGCAAACCTGCCTAGACTACAGCCTAGTGAACTCTGAGATGCGTAAAACTGCGTGTCAACTAATATTATCCTGACAGGAAATACTGGCTTTATTAAAGATAATCCAAACAAATATATCCTGCTATTAGGATATCCAGGCCCCTGCACCGGGCCACGGGCTCAGCCACGGCAGCAGCTGCCCCGCACTGCCCCTGCTGCGCCCCCGGCCCCTCGCCCGCCCGTCTAGGAGATATCGGTGCCCAGGGGGCAGGGGCAGAGCTGGGGGCTCTCCTGCCAGCAGCACACATTGGGGAGCAGCCCTTCCCCAAGCTGGACAGGCGCTGCCTTCTTCAGAGACTGCCAGAGGAAAACAGCAGCCAGCAAAGTCAGAGCAGTGAGAAAGAGAGGCCCCCCAGTCCCCTCACTCACAGAGCATGGGACGAGCCCTGGGAGCTTCACCCGAGCCCAGAGCAGGGCCCGGATGAAACCCCCAGATCCCATCCCGAGAGGACAAAGCCCGCAGGCCCGTACCCCTTGGAGCGCTGCCGCACTCCCAGACCCTCGCTCGACCAGCTGGAAGAACTGGAGCTGTGTGGAGCAAGGTCGGGACTGATGGCACTCCTTGAAGAGCTGGCCAACGAGAGGCAGAACTGGTCCACGCTTTGCCAGGCCAGCATTAGTGGGGAAGAGAGCCTGTCACAGTCTGGTTCTAATGACCCCAACAAACCAGAGTCTGACAGCGGCCCAGGACAACTCCAAAAGCTCTTCCTCCCAGACACAGATCAATTGGTGTCCCATGGGGAGGACAGCAAGGCCCAAGAGCTGTGGCACAAGAAGAACAAGGATGTCAGCATGCACGCCACCCGGGTCAACCCCCTTTTCCAGGCCCCACACAGCCCCTGCTGCCCCCCAGCCCATTGCCCGGCCAGCTGGAACATCTCGGGCAGTGGGCAGGGCCAGCAGCCATGGCACTCCTTGGAGAGCTGGGGAGTGAGGAGGGACACTGGTCTGATGATTTCCAAGCAGGGAGTAGTGGGGAAGAGAGCCTGTCAGAGTATGGCTCTAATGATCCAAATGAACTGGAGTCTTACAGTGGCCCAGGACAACTCCTAAAGCTGTTTCACCAAGACACAGACCCATCAGTGTCCCATGGGGAAGACAGCAAGGCCCAAGAGCTGTGGCAGAAGAAGAACAAGGACATCACCATCCACACCATCTGGGTCAACCCTCTCTGCCCAGCCCTCATGGTGGAGTCCAGCTCACTGGAGGCAGAAGAGGCAGACTCTGACCTGCCCAGCACATCTCCTGCCCCACTTATTTACGGTGACTCTATGGTGATTTCTACAAACATGCTTCCATTTCTATGAAAATTATGGAAAATTTGAATTCTATATAATGAACATTTCCATCCAAAATTCCTACACTCTGAATATTTAATACAGTGACATAACTTACTTTATTAATAATTAAATAATATTTAAGCACATAGTCAAGCCTAAAGCATAAATGTTATTACTGGTATCTGGAAAAGGCTAAAAAACAGCTGAAAATCCACATTGTTAAAGCATCACATATATCTGGGAAAAAAATAGCTGTTTTGACAGTTTGGTTTTATAAAAGAGAAGAAACCTCAACCATTTCATTAATTCAAAAATGAAGTTTATTCTTGAAATTTATAAACTTGTTTTAATTGTTGTGGGGTTTTCACCTATGTGTAAAAATATCATTTCGATTGCTCAATAAAGTAAGAGCCTCAAAGCTCTCATATCGAAGGGTTTTTTTCTGGTAGTGGATGAGGATCACATCTGTACCTGACATTTCCCATGGAAATGATATTTCATATTTTGTTGAGCTTTTAACATTATAGTCATCAGATTTAATGTCATTTGTGACACTCACTCCAGAGTGAGACTAAGTAAAGCCTGTAGAAAATGCACTTGATTAAGGAAAGTGGTTTGTTAGCCTGGAGAGATAGAAAACTTTCACTTCCATGGATTGGTTCCTTATTTCCTTCTTGTAGCAGCTAATCTTTAGCAGACATTTGACAGAGCTTGTTTCAATATTCCTCCAATGAATTTTTTTCTGTCATTTTCTTCTCCATTTCAAATAATCTGAAGTTCAGAAATGGTTTATGTACTCTGATTTTATGGTTCCTATTTATAGAACATGAAGTAATCCCTCTACAGCCATCTGTAAACCAAATGACAAAGCTTTGTTTCCTGAACAATTATGGCCCAAACTCAGGAATACTGCACTGAGGGGCTGGAGCGCGTCCAGGGAAGGGAACAGGGCTGGGAAGGGTCTGGAGCACCAGGAGGGGCTGAGGGAGCTGGAAAGGGGCTCAGCCTGGAGAAAAGGAGGCTCAGGGGGGACCTTGTGGCTCTGCACAACTCCTGACAGGAGGGGACAGCTGGGGGGGTCGGGCTGTGCTCCCAGGAACAGGGACAGGAGGAGAGGGAATGGCCTCAGGCTGGGCCAGGGCAGGCTCAGGGTGGACATCAGGAGGAATTTCTGCATGGAAAGGGTGGTCAGGCCTTGGCAGGGGCTGCCCTGGGCAGTGCTGGAGTTCTCATGCCTGGAGGTGTCCAAAAAACATGTAGACATGGCACTTTGTGTTTTGGTTTAGTGCGCAGGGGTGTGTGTGGGCAAAGGTTGCACTTGATGATGTGGAAGTCTTTTTCCAACATTAATGATTCCATGATTCTGGGATATGTGATCCCACAGCTCAGAGCTCTGGGTTTTTTCCCTTCATGTGGCAATTTCTACTTTATGGCTCTGAGCTCAGCACCGGCACTTCCAAACAGGTTCCTGATGAGCTGTGTGTCCATCCACTCCCTGCAGCTTCTGCTCAGCACTGATCCAGGTGACCTTTGATGAGGTACCAGGAGGAAAGGGTCCCACCCTCCCCACTGAAAGGACAACCCCAGCAACACCTTCAACAGGTTTTGATGCTGTACCTCCTAACTTTACATATTCCTGTGGGCAGCAAGACAATTTTGCCATTTAAGCAAATTAAACAAACCAATTTACAATCTGAAGCATAAAGCTGAGGTGCTCTCACACTAACACACCTAAAGTATGACTGTGTGTTACTCTGGGTGGGACCTGTGTTACACAAAACCACAAGATTGACATTCATGAAGAAACTACTAATTAATTTTTTTTATACAATGCATTCCATTATTTCATTGGTTTTTTCCTGTGATCAGCATTGAAGTCACTGATTTAAGATTGACAGATAAATTGTTTCTTTCCCTTTTCTTTCACTTTAGCAAAAGTGTGACATTTGCTTCCTATCCCTCCAGATTCCTCTAAGGCATCATAGTAATATACATGACTGATAGAAATTTCCCCTTGGTTGAACTTTTAATAAAAGCAGGATCTTGACACATTTACGATATTAAGGACTGGCATTCACTTTTTCTTTTTCTTTTTTTTTCTTTTTCTTTTTCTTTGCTCTTTTTCTCTTTTTCTTTTTCTTTTTCATTTTCTATATACACAAATAGCATTGCATCAAATCTTTAGAGCCAAAGAGCTTTCAGCTTTCTGCAAGTTAATCAATAGCTATGCTACAGAGAAATCTTAGAAATCTGGACTACTTCTACTATTATATCAACAAGCATATGCTGTTTATGAAGTCTAACTGCAAGCTGATTTTAAAAGACAGGGTAAAAGCCACCCAACACAGCATCTGCTTATCAGTAGATATATCTTTTTTCCATTTTGTTTCCTATATCTTTTCCACCTAATTGGTATATTTCTGAATCCAGAAAGGCGAATCTGCAGATTCTGTTGCAAGCAAATTACAGAGCAATATATAGAAGATAAGTTGTTCTCCTTAGGAGATGTCACAAAAACTTCTCATCATTCCTCTGGTTCCAACCCCAAAAAAAAAAGTCCGGATCTCCATTCCAAACCCATGTTCACCTTTCTTTATCCCATATTTCTCTAGAACAGATGCATAAAGTGCACTGATAAAATCTGGTCGAAAAATTAAGATTAAAGAAAATATAGAGAAAATTCATTTCTGTGTATTTCTGAGGTAGATATACAATGACTATTCCTGGGTTATCCACCCTGTGAACTGAAAGATAAACAGAAATCAGGTGGAAAGAGGAAAAATCACGAATCCAAGGAAAATGGGAAAAAATATTACTCAAATAACGGAAGCTTGGAACTCAACTAGATCAGTATCTGGCATTTCCTGTTATATTACACTGGTCTAAAGAGAACCAATCTGTGCGGTTTTGTCATTTTGAAGATGATCTGAAATCATAGTTGTCATCATAATCATCATCATCATCATCATCATTTCCCAGATGTGTTGGAAGCCAATTCCAGCACCAGATTTGAAGAACAGAACATGTATTGCCAGTTCGAGCTCTGAATCAATTCTTGCATTGCCTACCTGTGAACCTGAGGCAAATGTGTTCAATACCTTCTGTTTTCTACCAAACTATTGCACTCTGGAAGACATAAAAAGGAACAAAAAAGTATAATACTGTTAAATGCTATTAAAGGACTCAGGATTATGGATTATTGGGTTGTTTGGGATGAATCTATGAATCTTTTGCATTTAATGATTATCCATCATAGTCAATATAAGTTTGCTGTTGAATTCAAATAACTCTGGTATCCTGCCAAAATCTATGTGGAATTGAAATTAAAGGCTTGAGCTAAGAGTGTATCCATCATGAATAAATAATGTTTATATATATATATTAATAAAAGTAAAGCATATATATGTATATCTCGTTTGCCACTGAACAACACTTTATTTTAGTCTCTCTTGACGTAATAAGAACTTGAAGGGCTGTCATAGTTCTTGTAAACATTTCCTAATGCAAATCAATGTGACACAGCAATCCATGACAATAAAATGCTTTGAACTTCAACAGGATGAGTTCAGTCAGAGACCTCTGAAAGGTTGGGTTATATTAGGAGATGGAAGTTGAATGACAATGCAGGAAGTGAAACACTGGTTCTGGGAAAGAATAAACAATGGGCTCCCTGAAAGCACAAATTAGCCTTAATTCTGTAAGAAACAGAGAATCAGAGAATCGTGGAGTGGTTTGGGTTGAAAGAAACCTCAATTATCAGCTTTTTCCACCCCCCTGCCATGGGCAAGGAAATTTCCATGAGGACATATAACTGTGGAAAATTGCACTCACCTACAGCTTGGTGCAGTTTCTATGATTCCCTATATTTAAATTAAAACCCCATGACATTTGGTAGATGCCAAATTGAAATACTAACTCCAAAAGTACTTTTTAAAGGGTGTAAGTCATGGCGGGGAGTTGCAATAATTGGATTGGCTTTATATAAGAAGGGAACAGTGTAAAGGACTTCCTAGCGAAGTGCAAGCTAAAAGAATCTCAGAACCTTTGGTTTGCTTGTTTGGGGTTTATTTTAATATTTTAGCATACTTTCATACATTTCATGCACTGTTTTGTAGAGAAAATTTCATAGGCATTTTGAAATATATTAAACTGTGAGTTTATTTAATGCTGAAAAACATCATCTGTGTTCCAGAACCTTAGAAGATCTGAGTTTGAAAGAACCTCTGGACACCATTTGGACCAACTCTCCCACTGATTCCACAACCTTTCTGGATAACCTGTTTCCATACTCAAACACTCTCACAAACACAAAAAAAAAAAAAAAACAACCAAAAAACAACCCAACCTAAAATTTTCCTTATTTGAAAGTGGAATTTTCTGTGTTTCAGCTTGTACTGATTTGCCTCTTCTCATGACCCTAGGAACCACCTAGAAGAAAGAATTTGGCTACTTCTGTGCACTGCCCTCCCTCCTTGGAAACTACACAAGTGTTTTCTAGTAAAAAACAATAATGAGAACAAATGCAAGGAAACAGTGTGTGAAATTGCTTCTGGTATTTCATAATTTAAATGTATAAACTGAAATGATGAGACTCCAAGCAGGAGGGAGAGTTGAATGCTAAGGGAGGAGAGAAGAGTTGTGGGAATGAGCAACAACTGAAGTTGGAGATATTTTGTTTTTATTTTTCAGTATTGAAGCTGCATTGTTCTATTATTGCCTTACTTGAGGAGACCATGTATTACAGAAATTAATCTGAATTTGGGAATAGGTGGCAGCTGTGGACACTGACAACTGTCTGAAATGTATTAAGAAAACATCTGAATTCGAATAAAATGTGGCCCTAGAGACTGAAAATAGAGCAAAGTTTTATTTATTAATTGCTCTATAGCCATAGGTTATTAATTGCTATATAGACAAATTCAGGGAGGTTATGACCTTTCCTACAGAGGTGCTGACAATGAGCACCTCCCACTGAGGGAAATGAGAAAGCAAAGTTGTTTTCTCTCCCTGCAATCAAAAGAATTATGAGTATGTTAGTTCCCATTTACTGATTTTTGCTAAAAGATAATAAAACATAGACCATTCTCCCTTTAATTATTTTAGCTATTATATTTCATGCACAAAAGTACCTTCTAGAAACAGTTGGTACCTTGAGCAGATTTTTCTTTTTGTTTTACATTGTTACATAAAATTGGTGAGACCATTTTCTTACCCAGATCTTATCTGACACATAATTTTATTTGTACTTCTGACTAAGCAAGGTGCTCAGAATAGACAGAAAAAGAAGGGAGAAAGTGTCTTTATAGTAGTAAATAAAAAGCTGCATAGAGTTCGTACTCAGTTATCAAAGGGGGAAGTTGTCAAATCTTTCAGAATTAAAGTGAAAGGGAAAAAAAAAAAGCTGTGGAAAGATATCACTGAGCCAAAAGGAAAAATTGATAACAAAATCCTAGAGGTGATCTGTGATCAACTCCTTTTTTTAATGCTTTATTCAGTCCAGATCTGTGCCAAAAGCTTCAGTTAAAAATATTAGAGCCATTCCAAATGTATTCTGGAGGACAGAAAATAAACTCATCATTTTTATGCTGGAAAATGACCAAATCTTATTTTTTTCCCATTTCTTTTCTTAAATATATTGCCAAAAAAAGGCTATACAAATTTCTTATCATTATCTCATGCAGTTTATTTTTAGACATAAAGGTTGTGTCATTAATAACCTTGCAGTCAATTGTGAAACACTGAGAAAAGCATTTTCTCAAATGTATACATTTTTCCTGTTTCCACTGTGTGTATTATTTTGGTTCTGGGCATTTAGATCCCTGTCCTAAAAGCTACAAACAACCAAACCTGGCATCCACATTGAGTTACAAAATGGAATCATTCAGATAATCAGATAAAACATACAGAAAGTACTTTTCTAATGCTGCACTTTGTTTAAATGAGCAAAATTAGAAAAAACAACAATAAATAAGTTACTTAAAAATTGCTTAATCATATAAATGATATGCAGTCAGCACTGATGGCTATTGTGTAAATAATTTATCTTTAACTAATCACAGCAATTGTTTGCTAAAATGTCCAATGATGGAATTATCATTTTACTTGACAAATATACATAGGTAGAAGACAAGTTTTAGCAAACCATAATATGAACTGACAGAACACAAAATTCATCACTTTAGTCCCCTGATTGTCTGAAAAAAATTGTATTATGCATAGTTATAAATATCCATAATTGCATTCTCATTTCCATTTAGGCAAATGAAAGACTTTTACCATCAAGGAAAGGTATTGTGAACTGATAATGGAAACAATCTGATGTTTGTTGAGAGATGGCAATCAGGAGGTGTGCAAAAACAAACCCCTTTTGAATATGCATGGATGTGGCTCGAGTATCAGAAATTATCACTTCCACTGTAAAAGTTTAATTATCAGAACAGTCATTCTGTCAACCACAAACATGCTGGGATAGTAAAAAATTCTATGAGAGCTGATTTTTTAGTGAGACAATTTGTTTCACTTCGTCCATGTTCACAAAGAAATGTGGAAGTGCAAGACATCCCCAAAGTCCCCTCTGTCTACATAAAGTCCTTGTGGGAACGTGTGCATTTGGAAAGAGCTTTACCCAGCTGCTGTAAGAGCAGTTCTTCCAAAAACCACTCAGTGAAAATTCCACTCACTAATCCAATGGCTTCAATCATTCCTGAGTGAAAAAACTTCAGAAAGACAACCTAATTAAGTTTAATTAAGGGAGAGGAAGCCTCGGGCTTATCTGGTTCTTGGTAAATGTTGTCTTGAGACCTGATGTGTCAATG
The DNA here is from genome assembly GCA_013398715.1 of Nesospiza acunhae. NCBI lineage: Eukaryota > Metazoa > Chordata > Aves > Passeriformes > Thraupidae > Nesospiza > Nesospiza acunhae. The sequence goes on along the minus strand of VZSU01000830.1, from coordinate 93,396 downwards.
GCACGCGTTGATGCTGGTTTCTGATAGGATTTTATTGTATCTCCAACTGTTTTGAGATAACTCACTAACATCAAAGTCTCTTTTCCTTTGGGGGAAGCAATCTTTATAATTGGAAGCACTTCCAGAGCAATCATCCCAATACAACATCTCCAGAGTATCCAAAGGCTATGTTCTTCCACTTGACTGCATGACCCACTTTGCAAACTCAGGAATCTGTTGGAGGCCTTTCCACACATGGCACCAACAATGTAACAGGAGACTGTGTCCTTAAAGGGGTAAGAGCACATTAGAGTCAGAGGTTGGGGCAATTTACCAGTCTGGAAATCATCCTAAACAGCAATAAAATCTATAGGTCAATAGGGCTCATTTTTAAAGCTGCTTTGGGTGGGGAAACTCAGATTAAAAAAAAATTTATACATACATATATGTATTTATATATAAATTTTTCATATATGTATATATACACACACACAGAATTTTAAGAAATTAAGAAAAAATAACTCTATAAAAACAACCATAAATTCAATTTTTTTGTATCCTATAAAAAAAAGTGATGTGGAACAAATTATTATTATTCGGTCTTATCGTGGGTCTAAGAAAACCTGTGGTTTATGATTATAAAGTGTTCAATTTTTTAATATATGTCTATATATACATACATACATATACATACATACACATATATATACATACACATATATATACATATATATATATACATATACACACACAGATGAACCTATTTCTTCATATATCTATATAGACCATTAACACTCATTTTGGGACCAAAATGTCTACAGTGTAGAAAAGACTGTCCTCAGGAAAGCTTTTTTTACCTATGGAAAACTGATTGAGGCCACCTGGGACGCTCCAGAATGACAACTAGAAAGGAAAGAGCCAAAGAAGGCGTTGATAATTCTCCATGTGGAGCAAACACCAAGTCTGACAGACCTGAGCCTAAAAGGCTGTGCTTTGAGAGGGGCACATGGCACTGAGAAAGGCAACCAAACACACAGCACTGCTAAAACAGCATTGAACAAACTTTTCAAAAGGGTTGTGTGTGGTTTTGGTGTTGTACTGAGCATCTGTTTGTACTTAATTACACTGTTACTGAAGTAACACTGGCTTCTTGCCTCCTAAAGTTTGCCTGTTGGCAATTTAACGCCATATAATTTTATCTCCACTGTCATTATGGGATCGATAAAGACACTTGGGACCACCATCCATCTTCACCTCTCCTGAATTTCAAGGCAAAATGTCAGCTGGTCATTCTTCAAATGCATTACTCTTTCC
>VZSU01000830.1:73738-88912 GCA_013398715.1 Nesospiza acunhae | reverse complement strand
ATCCAATAAAATAAGCAGATTGCTGTTAAAGTGTTACCACATTTCTAATAATTATGAAGTATTTTCATGTGAAGTTTGAGAAAGCGCAACATAAACTTTGCATGCCTGGAATAAATTTAGTGAATTTCAATGTAATGTGAATATCAGAGAATTATTCATAACCCTTACAGAAAACTGTCTGAACGCTCTGAGGACAAAGTACATTTTTACTTCATCTTTATTCTCCTACAGTACACAAGGGCAAATGAGGATTTATGAGAGAAATACATGAGGAAATAGCTTAAGTGAGCCTGACTCAACAAATATTTATATAAATACATACAAGGTTACTAACATTGGGCTTGATAGTGAAGATTAATTTCTAGAAAACAGCAAGAAATATGCTTTCTCAGGCTTCAACATTGGCATGAGTTGCTGCATTTTTTAGATGACATCCAAATAAGTACCTGCTTTTTAGAGAAAGTATTGTGAAGATCTGAATTGTGACTTAATAATTCTATGAAAAATTTTGCAAATATTTGGTGTAAACACCTGGATTATTCCCTCATTCTGATGCTATAGTTATGTTCTGGAAGGCCCTAGAACCTGTTTACTTGTGTTACAGGGTAACTGGATGAAGTGTTAACCAGATTATCCTTGTAGTTGTAATGTTTTGGAGTAAGAAGAGCTTGCTGGACTAAAGTGTGAGGTCAGAATCCCTTCCTTTCAAATGGGTTTAAAGTTAAATAAACACAACATGCATTTAGACATGGCACACTAGTCAACAGCCTTCCCAAATCACCATGCAGAATACTGAATTTATACCCAAATTGTACAGTTCTGTTGTAACACAGTGTTAAAGATGTCACTGTGGTGTTTGATAAAGAAGGATGTAGGACACATTTTATCGTGCAAAATGAAAAGGAACCACCCCAGTTTATTTCATGAGTCTCTTTTCACAGAGTTTTTTAAAGAACATCCCCTTGTCTATCCCCAATTGGTCAGTAACAAGTTGTTACCCTGTATTGATCAGTCACTCAAACCCCCTGTGTGCACATGCACAGAGACTTGTTTGTGAGAGATCGTTTTCATTTCTTTACCTAACGGTGTAAAAACAGTTTATACAGGTGGTTAGTGTTTATCACAGTCCTAGAGCTCTTTCTTAGGGAAAGCAGGTTGTTTTCCATAGTCTTAGAGCTCTTTCTCAGGGAAAACAGGTTGTTTTCCATAGTCTTAGAGCTCTTTCTTAGGGAAAGCAGGTTGTTTTTCACTGCTGCAGACTCTGCTCTCACTAAGAGCTGTCAGTTTTCTCATGGCTTCTGTCAGCTCGGATCAGGATTCAGTTTGTAGGCCTTTGGCCTGCTGTTTCACCATCACAAAATATGTTAAGAAATGTTAAGAAATCCAAGACTTATGCCCTACCCTTCTTTTTTTCTGTCTGTCTCTGGCTCTGTCTCTCTTTTCCCCTGTCTGCTCTCTTTTCTATCCTGCTTAGGTAGGAACACTTACCCTTCTTGATCAATAAATGGTTCTCAGATCAATATTTGCCAACTTTGCACTTAATTTTCATCTGAAAAGTTATCAAAAATAATTCCCACCAACTCCCCCTTTTACAGGGGAACAGGACAGGTACTGACAGTGTTCTGCCTCCCATTTCACTGATGAATTCTCCATTCAGAACCAAAACTCCAGAGATATTCCAGACAGTGACCTGACCTGCACATGCTGACAGGGTCATGCATGCCACATCTAAATCATGAGACAGCACACTGGTGCTCATCCCTCGAGGTTTCGATGAAAACCCAGAAAGACTGTGCAGACATTGTTTGAATTTTATGATTTTGGGTTTTTGTGAAAGTCAGGATGGTTCATCTGGCATGAGAACAGATTTCAGGCAAAGAATCAGAGATTCACAGCTGGAAAAGCCCCCTAAAGTCATCAAGGCCAAATCAGTGCCACCAACATGTTCACAGCTACACCAGTGCCACAAACACACATTTTTTTTAAGATTTCCAAAGACAGATACTCCAGCACTGACCAGGGTAGCATGTTCCACTTCCTAAACATGCTTTCTGTGAAGAAATGCTCCCAATGTCCACCCTGAGCCTCCCCTGGCACAGCCCAAGGCCATTCCCTCTCCTCCTGTCCCTGTTCCTGGGAGCAGAGCCTGACTCCTCCTGTCAGGAGCTGTGCAGAGCCACAAGGTCCCTCCTGAGCCTCCTTTTCTCCAGGGTGAGCCTCCCCAGCTCCCTCAACCACTCTTAATCAGGCTTGTCCTCTGAAACATCAATTTAAAATAGTTTAACCTTGAACAAATACTGCTCAGCTCCATGGTAAATAGTTAAAGGAAATTTCTCTTATTATGTTAATATCTACCCACAGTGTGAAATGTACAGCTGTGCAGATCTTTGCGAGCAGTTCTTGCTAGGTGCATTTATTTTAGATCGGCCCTTCCCTGGATCAATACTTCAATCTTGCACATTTAGATATCTAATCTGCAAAAAGGAATCTTTCCTGGCTTGGAAGTGAAGTTTCAGAAGACTTTGGTACCAGGATTGCTTCACCTTTCAGAATATATCTGTTAATAACATTCTGTTAGTTTCTGCATCTTAACCAGCAAACCCATAAAGGTATTTATATATTTATGATTCTGACAGAAAAACTCTCTGAGTATTCCCTGATTCTCAGGCACTGCGTCTGTCAGAGAGGTAAGACAGTCTAGACTCCTAATGAGGATCCTTGCTGTACAAATCAAAAGTCTCTGGGAGAAAAACTCTGAGAGAATCAGCTCCTGTAATGCTTTGTTCTCTTGAACTCCAAATAATGCTTTAATCTTGGATCAACAAATTTTTGAAGCTTTTTCCTAGTTTTAAAAGCCACATATGACTATCTTGAAGGAACATTGACAGTCTATGAATAAACTCATAATAACTGTCACTTTTTATGAAAACAAACAAGCATTTGTTTCTTTAGAGAATCCTGAAGAAAGTGAGTTGTCAAATAAACAATTTTGGCTCAAATAAACTATTTATCTGAGTATAAAAATGTCACAGAGAACACCCCATGTCTAAAACATCATGTGAGCTGCACCATCAGACCACTGGTGAAGTCAGATATTGCTAATCCATTATGCAATATCTTCATTTTCTTGTGATGTTAGGTAACATCACAAATATGCTGATTTTCTACTCTAAATGTCACTTTCCTAATCATGACAGTTTGATCTATATCAGTCTTTCTTAATTTCTCTATGTTTATCTTATTTCTTGTTTTGTGTGGGGACAAAAATCTAAATCCTGATGATCACTGTAGCAGCTGCTTCATGGCACTCACTGTGTTTGGTATCCTGATAGCATTTTACTGCAGCTGATTACTGTGTTTTAATGATGCAGTAAATTCAGGAATGCTGTAGAGTGAGTGCCTTTCTTAGAATAATAAATGCCTTTCTATAAAACAAAAAAATCAAAAGGAAAACCCAGTCTCTATGTTCTTATTAACTCCTTCTCTTACCAACTCAAACAGATCTCATATGTACAGAAGAAAATAGTTTCTGTCAAATTCTTTGAAAAAAAGGCATCATCTACTGCTTAAATTTACATTTCACTCTAAAGAATCAAGATTTTTCTTTCAAGGGCTTGCAGCATCTTGTTGTTTGTAGTCACAGAATTATTTCTATGGTGGGACACCACACTACAGAATATAACACTGTCACATCAGCACATGAGTTTTCTCATAAACACTTGGGAAATTTAAACTCTCCAAAAATGTGAATCACTTTTGCCATTCCTGTAGCCCTGAAATGCTCCTTTTCTGCACATACTGTAATCACAGAATCCCTGGAAGTGTCCAAGGCCCTGTTGGATGGGGCTTGGAGCAGCCTGGGATAGTGGAAGGCGTTGAATCATGCAGGGGTGCAATGAGATGATCTTTAAGGTCCCTTCCAGCCCAAAGCATTCTCTGGTTCTGTGGATGATTGACACAACTCTTCCCGGTGCCCAGTTTGCAGAGGAATTTAGATTAGGGCTGGAATACAAAGAAACCTGAGTATAAGCCCCCAGAGAAATCTGGGGTACAAAATACAGGTGATACTTAGGTGTGCATCACACTTAGTTGCAGTTGGAGGGGGAAGACTTGGATCTCAGTTTTAGAGACTGGTTCTGACATTCTGTCTAAGCCCATCTTAAATTTGCAGCAATTCTACCCAATGACCTGTTGGCTTCTTCTATTTTTTACTGAATACCTAGTTCCTAATTTCCATCTTGTGTGAACAGCATAGTGCCCAAACTGACACATCAAATAAAGGAGAAAGCAATACCTATGTTTGGTCTCAATTACTCAAGTTATTGCCAAGAGAATACTAAAGCAAAGTCAGCAGATAACGATCTGGTGGATATTAAAGATGTTTATTTTAATTAATTTATCCAAAGTCTTTTGTGAGGTCACCATTTGCCTTGTAGCCATGCAGAATCAGAAACATATTTCTCTTACTTACTCACTGGGGTTTATTTCATTTCAGATTTGCTTTCTCCATTTCAACAAGGGAGTGTTATTTCTGCCTGAATTTCAGAGGGCATTTTAAGAATTACTTAAATGACTTAATCACTTTTCCTCCTTTGAAGATATAATATATTGGGGAAAAGTAAATCTGTTACCACTCTCTTGCTTTTCTAGCTTCTGCAACAAGATGAAGATTGGGGTTCTTGATGTTCATAAGGTTGGACTCAATGATCTTGGAGGCCTTTTCCAATCTTAATGATTCTATGGTTCTTTGTCATATTGGACGACTGAGGTTTCCTTCAATTAAGGCTGCCTTGGAATACTGACCTCTTTCCATTACCATGTTCATTAAGAAATCATTCTCTTTAGTATTATTATTTTATCTAGAAGATTTTGCACATGTGCAACTTGCTGAAACACTTATGTCACTCTGAAATAAGTTGTTATGTTGTGTGAAATATGTAACCTCTGGAACACGTGATCCTATGTAATATAAATGTTCTCTAGAGACAGAGTTGCTGCTGGGTCTAATGAAATATCACCTGATAAACATATTCCTCCCTGTCCTAGCATAGTAAATATTCCAGGGTCAAACCCTGACCCCACCTGCACAAAGCTTGCTCACAAACATACCCCCTGGCCTAATGTCCAACAGGGACACAAAAATAGTCACCAGCTTAATTGCTGCCAGAGAACTATAATTCAATCTTCATCTTCTGGAACATTTAATGGGTTCAATGTCTACTACTTAAAAAATAAATATTTATCAACAAGACAAAGTGTCAGTGGCTTCACGTCCATTTTTAGTAATGTGAAGGATAATAATTTTCAAATGGGTTCCTAATTATGAATTCTGCCCAAAACACATCCAGTTTAGTAAGGCAAATGGAAACTATCTGTCCTTGTACATGTTTTTAGAGCAATAGGACAGAAGCTGGCTAACACAGTTATGAAAACGGAGAAGATTTCAGTGCACCCTTCTGTTTTGATTTATTTATAACATGGCACTCTGCTTTTTATAGCTGCCTTCCTAGAGGAAAATCTCATCTAGGACAAGAGCAAACTCTTCAGCAATGAACATGTTGGAGACCTCAACTGAGATAAAGCTTCAGGTTGGAAGCAGAAAGATGAACTGTATGGTTTAAAGGAGATGGAGAAATTGAAGTAGTTTTCATATACTGATGTTATTTTCAAGGGCCATCTAAAACACTGAACAGTCTCATACATTCTTCCAGCAATTAATCATCCTAAGAGCACCTTAAAATTCAACTTTGGCATTAAATTTCTTCAAGTATCTTTTATTTGTGACCTGAATTAACATCTAACATTTGTTTCATTATCGAGTTTGCCATATATCAAGGTTTCTCTGCAGATTGTTAAAAGTTCAGCCTGGCATCTGCTTTACCTGGTGTTCCACTGATTTACATTGGAAGTTTTTCAATAACAAATATTTCTCAGACAAGAAGATGGTATTAAGTCTAGCAGCTCCTGGAAACTTTGGTTTGCTGATAACATTAACAGTATACGTTGCCACATTCTATATTGAACTCTATCCATTCTCTGCCCAGCCTGGATTTGTGTCTGGGATTGCCCACACAGGTGTAGCACCAGCACTTGGCCTTGCTGAACTTCATTCGACCACTCGAAAGCAAAGTAAGAAAACATGAACAGGTTTAGGCTGTTAACACCTGCTTACAGTGAAAAGGAAGGTGAAAAATTGGAGAAAGACTTTGTAAACTCCCCTGTTTTATCTTTTCTCACTGGTATCAAAAAGAAACACTCTTAGACTGAGATCTGTATACAGAGAGATTTATGTCCAGATTTTCAAAGATTTTGAAGAAATCTTTGTTTGGAGTTTTGCTTCTTAAGTAGCTATGGAAAGGCAAACCAAAGCACAATGGTTTTGATGCTGAGCAGCTCCTCTGTTCCTCTAATCCCAGCATGGAAATGCAAGAGCACGTAGCAAATCCTGGGAAAATTTTAGTACTGGATGTTTCCATGCAGGAGAGATGGAGCTCTGTGCCTGAGAAGGGCTCTTACAATGCAACACCTCAGAGCACTGAGCAAACACGAGGTGAGTACAGGCAGCTCTTGTCACTGATTCCCCTAATCAGAGCAGATGGCCATTGCCATTACCTCATTACTGCTAATTAAGGGATGGAGGAGAGCTTGTCTTGCCGCAAATTGAAAGTAATGAGCATGAGTAAGATGGTGGATATGTATCATGTAATGATTCATGTAGTGATATAGAATACAGTCAAAATGTGTGGAATATATAAAATTAACCCTGAAGCTTTTTAATTTATGGATTTTGTTTTCTTATGCAAGCAGGGGAAAACAAAGAAGGGTTAGCCAAATTGTGTTAGAGTTCCTTTATTCATCTTCAGAGCTAAGGGACCTAACCCAGATCTCTCATGCCTTTGGGTTCTATATACCCTCTTCCTTGTGTATAAAAAAAAAAAAAAGCCTGTGCTTTGCTTCCCAGTTCCTATTGATGTTTAATGACAATGTAGTACATCATTGAGCTTTGCTAATGTTTTTTTCTATACATTCTACTTGTTCAGCCAATTGATTCTTTAGCAGCTGTAATCTTCTCAATCCCAAATGCTAGCTGATCTATAAAAGCCAAGAATTGGAAAGTGGCTGGGTTTTCATGACTGCAATAAATTAGCTGTGAGCAACTAATTTAGTTCAGAAAATGTAAATGCATCAGCAACACTCTGAACTGCTGAAGTGTTGTCCACTGAAACCAGGGGAAAGACTATTATTGACTGGGACAACCTTTGGAGCAGGCCTTTAGCAGAGAAAAAAGAAAAAAAAAAAAAGGCAGGACTGAGCTAGAGAAGAAAAAGGAACCAGCTAATAGATTTACTTATAATTCCCTTTCTCTGCTAGCCTAAGTGCATGTCCAACCTCTCTATTTCTCTTTGTATTTCCAAGTAATGTGATAACTCCTACAAAAGGCCCAAGGAGAATTGTGCATATCTGAAACTTAGAAGGCTTACAGAGAAATGTGTTGCAGACACTACAAAAAACACACAGAAGTACTATAGTTTGTAAAAAAAAAACACAAACAAACCATCCTTCTCAGCTGTACTTGATAGTTGCCACAAACTGATATTTGAAATCTTTGTCAGAGTAAGTTTAATTTGCCAATAGATTTTTTTCTCCTAAAAAGTAGGGCTGTGCAGCTCAGCTCCAGGCATTTCTCAATAAACACACAGGAAAAAAGCTCAGGTGAATATTTGACTGAGAAACATTTTCAAGCTATCTGAAGAGTTTCAGCATAGGAAGGAAAAAATAAAAAACTTGAAGAAAAAAATAAGAGCTTGGTTTTCAGGTTAAAATGTTTTCTGAGTAGACAGAACAAAAGGTGTCTAGGGGCAAAATAGTTGGTTTTACTGGTAAACACATTCTAGCACTGTAGATTTCTCTCCCAGTCTACATGTTTATTAAGTGTTTGCCAAAGGGAGAATGTGTTTTTCTCTGTATTTGTATTTTTCAGCAATTTAATTTAATCATAAAAGGACAGTTTTATGCTTACTGACTACCAAAGCTAACCTTTGTCTTTAAAGACTGTCCTCTTCAAGAGTGACAAAAGGCTATTTTTCAAAGTACATGTCACATATGCATGAGAAGTTAACTGTCAAGGCCTTCCTAGGGAGTCTTTCAAATTGTCCATTTTATGCTAAAAACTTCAAACAGGCTTTACAGAAGGAACCTTGAGAGATGGGGTTTTAGAATCCTCAGGTGAAAACATTAATGAAGTACCAGAGGTTTCATACCCAAAACCATTTGAGAATATAGTTTGTCTTTGTTCTCCAGCACTGCAGCTCAAAGGCTGTGTTTTGCAAGACCAGGATCTGAGGGTTTAACAGAAAAGGTGAAAATATGTCTGATTTTTAAATTGCACTGAACTGCCATATTTAAGGATTGATGCAGAGAACTGGAAAAAAAAGCCCCAAAAAAACCTCACAAGAACCCAACCAACCATCTCTAATAAATCATTGATCTTTTTGTATCATGATTTTCCCTGTTTTTTTCCCTTGGTAAATCCAGCCTACAAAGTTTTGTCCAACAAAACCATGGTACTGAGAACTGGGTGGAAGCATGCTTCAACTTGAAGAAAACTTATTTTTTAACTTTATCCACTGCTCAACAAATAATGCAATAAGTGAAATAGTTCTAATCTTTTCAGGAAGGAATCATGGCACTAGATAAGATTATCTTCACATCTATTAACTGAAAATTCTTAACTCGCCCAGGCTGGAATTAACCATTTTACAAAAGACATATTGACCTTTTTTTTGTCCAAGTTTAAGGCTGTGTGTTTCTAAACACTGCCAGCACATAAATGTTCACCTTTGTAAAATTGCAATCTCTCTTACAACAAGCATTCTATGTCACTTTGCCTGGCAAACTTTGACTTTCTGTCCAAATGATCACATTAATCACTTAATACTCTTGTGATTACCACTGTAAAAGGATCTGAGAGTCATTTCAGAGACTCCCTTCATAAAACTGAGTGCAGTGGAAGTTGTAAACTGGCCTGGCAAATATGCCTGGAAGATGCCTGATAACTTTTTTAATGTTCAGCTCTTCTGTGGCAGGGGAGGACATCCAGCAGGTCTACAACATGTAGAAGATGTAATGTAGGAGAACTTCCATAGCAGTCCCTGGGACCTGTGGCAATCCTTGATGAGGCAGGAGTTGTTGGGATTTGAAGAGGCTGGTTTGAGGAGTGGACAGGATGTCAGCTTTCTGAGGCTTTTTCACACTTCTGTGGGTGTTCCTTTGGTTAAGTTAAAATCAGGATTCACAGCTGCAAGAAGGGAACTCTGAGTTCTGCCAATGGGACAGTTTGGTGTTGAACCGGACACGAGCAGATCCCTGTTATGTGCTGCTTTTCATGTCCTGACAAAGATGGAGCAAAGATTGGAGCTGTAAACACATCCTGCTGGAAACAGCATGGATGGTTTGGTCCTGGAATTCACCTGTACCTCACTGGCACTTGTAGGATGGAGGTGCAGGATGGAGCAGGATGCTCTGCCCAAGTGAGGCCAACACAGCTCAGATAAATCCCTATTTGGAGATGGGGATCACTATTGGGGTTGAAGGATGCTGAGACCATCCTGACTCATCCATCCTGAAGTTAAACACTGTGGAGGAACAATGTTTCCTGAGCTCCTGACAGAGGAACCAACAAATTATAGTGCTGACAACTGATCCAAAGCTGCTGAGCTGGCACAGCCTGGGAGCATCTGACTGACAGTCCAACACCTCACACTACAAAAACCCAGTCCTGATGTTTAGAGCAAGGATCTTCATCTCTTTCTTGGCATGTGTGTGGAGATTCTTCCCTGGACTGGGGACGCCCCTCAAGGTCACTCCTCAAGGCTGGGCTGAAGAGATTTGCCCACAGTCATTGGGATGGGTGAGTGACATCAGTCTCTACTGAGAAATGATTCTGGCAGATTTAATATCACTGCTTCAACAAATAGTGCACTAAAGAAGAAGTCAGAGCTACCTATACTGTGCAGTAAATAATTCTGATTAAGATCTGTAGTCTAATCATTATAATTATCATCATTAATCTAAATAAACAATTTCTTTTATTTATAGAAACGTATCGGATTTGCCATCCTTAATCCTGGGGGTCAAACTCACATAAAGGCTCAATTACACCTGTACAGCCACTGCCCAAGCCTGGGACTGGGACTGGATCCAGACTCCCCCCTGGGAGGGACTCCTTCCCATATTGAACCCTGCTGTCAATAACCCCTTTGTGCCTGCTGCACATCTTGGGGCTTTCTTTGCCTGGCTCATCCTGCTGTGCTTTCCAGCAGTGCCAAGAGCAGTCCCTGTCCTCAGGTAGCCCCTGAGGAGTGGAGAAAAGCAGCTATCTATTTGCACTGATTAAGTTTTTAGGGTTCCCCTGCCTGCCATTGCACCTCTGATCCCTCCTGGATTTATGGTTTTGGTGATTAGCCTTATATCTCAAGCCCTGGCAATTACATTTTGTTTCCAAAACACACAGCCTTCCCATTTTTACACTCAGTTTTTCACTGAAAGTCTTGTGGAATGTCACTGCTGGAGCATTGTGTCATATAAATTAAATGGTGGGACAACAGAATGGCAGTAGAACACAAAGAAGGATCCAGGATTAGAGCTAAGCAGATAGCTTTCATTAGAAGTCTACATTTTTAAGGGTTATTTTGAAAAATTACAGAACTAAAAATGAAATTGCTGATTTGTTTGCTTCTTTCTTGCTAATTTTAACAGGTAGATGTAGATGAATATGAGAAACATTTGTTATGTTCACTGCTTAGTAAATTGTGGATAAATTCTCAGTGTTACTGAAAATTCCTGGGAGAGACAGGTGGATAAGGAAGTCTTTTCTCACCCCTCCCAACCACAGAGGCAATGTGAAAGATGGCATGAATGAAAAAGAAAAAGAATTTTTTTAAAGAGCATTTATAGAAATAATTTCCCTAGTGCAGGAAAACCAAGGTTATGAATCAGTGATGCCCTGTTGTAACATTAGGCTTTTAAAAACAGAGGGTCACATAAGACTTACTTAAAGCTTTTGTGCATCTCTCCTTCCTTCTGGTGACCTGCTGTCATAGCAGAAGAATTTCTTAGGTCAAAAACATCACTGTGGCACTCAGGGAGAGAGGTGGGGCTGCCCTTCCAGATCAGCCCTTGAGACATTGGGGTACAATTTTATATTTCAGCAATTCCACCTTTCTGATATTGTGCTAATCCAAAGCCCTTCCATCAGTTTGGCCCCCCTGGCTTGCTGGAATGATGTCAGGGAACATCTCTCTCATTATCAACACCTCTGCAGCTCCAGATCACTGAAATGTGCCAAAGCAGATGTTCTTAAGACATCGATGGCTTGGGAAGAAAAATGATGGAAGAAGCTAGTAAGTGGCAAAATCACAAGTAAGTTTATTTGTCAGCTTTGAAGGAAGATGAAATCATGGAATAACACTATCTGCAGGTGCCCAAATCAAGAGATATTAGCCCCAAGTGAAAAAAACCTTTGCTATCCTTTTGAAGAAAACTTCAAGCTGGCTAACAATTAATAGTGGGGCCATTCAGGACAGGGTAGATCAAAACGAACACATTTGCTGGGGGGAAAAATTTACTCAATTACTACTTTTTGCCAGAATTCAGAGAATCATTGAATGGCTTGGAAGGTATCCTAAAGATCACCTAGTTCCAACCTCCTGCCAAGAGCAGGGGCACCTCCACCAGAGCAGGAGGTATTGAGCTACAACAGACACATCTTTTCATGTTCAAACCTTGTGATCACAAGAACAAATCCCAGGATTGCTCATGGATCACAGCCACCCCCTCTGGATTTCAGTTTGTAGAATTCATTCACTTTCTGGAGAGCTCCTAAGTATTCAGCAGGCTGCAAACAGCAACTCTCCCTTATGACTTCAGCCTATTGATTTTTATATTTATGCCATAGATCCTGCTCAGTTCAAAGAGAATTTTCCCCCATTAGAATGTAAATAATTGATATGTCTATTGATTTTGTTTAATGTTTTTTTTCTGAATTTGTTTTCTTTATCATTAACTTAATGTAACAGTGGGAACAACATATTGTGACTGTCATAAAAGGTTACTCAGGGGAAAATACAATTCTTCCAAGTCTTTTCAGAAGTCTCATTGCACGTGTGCTTATCTCTGTTGCAGAAGTTGTATGGGAACATAAGCACATCTTTTATTCTCTAAGTGTTAAAAAAAAAAAGCAAAACAAATGAAAATACAAACAAACAAAAACAAACAAAACCCCAACCATCAACAATAAAACAAACAAATGAAACCACCACAGACAATTACAAAAATACAAACAAACAAAAATAAAAAAAAAACAAATCAAAACAAAGAAAGAAAAAGCTGCTGCTCTGCATGGTAATCTTATCCAAACAGAGTCCACATGATGCTCTTTGACTTCAGAATGCTTAAAAACACCACAACAAACAAACAAACAATCCAAACACCCTCTGTGTTTTAATTGCATTTTAAACTATCCATTTCTACATTTTCAACTCACCTGTAACAGCAACAAATCTAATTTTGTATTAAAAAAAAGACAGAGTGGTTCATGTAATGTGCTCAAAAATATTGTCCAGGAATATGTTCCAGGGAAAATGGCCAATGACACAGGGTCAGATTCATGATTCCAAAGAGATCCAGGTTCTCTCACCTTTTCTGCTTTTCCTTCTACTCCAAGAGGACCAGTGAGTTCTTGCTATGGACTCACTCTGAGCAGTTTTCATTCAATGGCTGATTTGTCTCACCAGCCTAAACAATAACAAATTCCATGTCCAAGCCCAGTGCATTGCTATCCAAAAGCATTGGCCAGACACTGAACAACTACACGGCACTGGATGTATCCCAACATCTTTCTGTGATCAGATTTATTCTGTTTGCAAAGCTTTTACACTTTTATACAACCTTCCTGCATTTCAGTCCACATCAGAAAACTCAGGTTCTCTCAGTTACAAAAATTAGGAGTTAGGACTTGTCCAAGTTACTTTTCCCTTTATATTTTATAAAAGGTCTGTGCATAGCTGAGATGATGATGGATTGTGCAGATATTTTGAACAAGCTGCTGTTATCAAGTTTGTAAGTCAGGCTAACAAGAAAGAAGCAGCAATGAAGGAACCAGAATCCACCATCTCAATTTGGCTTTCTTGTCTTAAGAATTCAAGAGCCAAACAACTCAGGAGCCTTGAAACAGTGACCTCAAAACACTTGAGCTGAAAATCTTGGCAGTAGCAAAAACACAGCTTTATTTTTTAATATATTCCCAAGTAAAAGTACTAAACTTTGGAGATATTTTTTTTTAATCTCTATAAACATCAGATACATTTGATTTTCAGACTTGCTAGGTTTTTTGCCTTTTTTTAAAACATATTTGAGACTGAAGCAATGGAATACTTTGTCTCCATTTCATTTTGAGCTCCCTTTTCCTTTTCATATTGGCCTGACACGGTGCTTTGTAGTAGAGTGACTTTTCTTGCTCATGCACTGCTCTTCTCCAAACTCCCACTGCCTTTGTCTTGGTCACAAACATAAGGATGTAAGCCTGAAAACTCCTGCTGCTCTCTATCGGGTCATGGTTTTGCTCCAAGTTTCACAGTTCTTGGATTTGGCAGCCTGGAAGTGCAAATATTCCAGGTATTGATTAGCTTCTCGGAAAGGGGTTTTAAAAAAAAAAAAAAAAAAAAAAAAAAAAAGGCAGAAAAAAGGAAAATGGAAGTGATTATAGGCAGAAATGTGTCTTTTTTAACAAGGAACTATGGTGAAAAAGGGCCAGTTTAATTTTTTTAAAAAACGGTGGATAGAAAGGTGTAAAAATAGGAATTAATACTGCAAAGTTATAGAATATTACTATATTCATGTGTTTCTTGGGATTATAAAAAAGGTCACCTTGTTGTATAGATTTAGTACTAGTTTACATAAATGTACAGGGAATTATGCACTAGAAAAATAGTCCTGTGGCAAATGAGTTTATATTTATAGAAAAAAGGTATAAACATGTTTACAGTCAAGCCTACTTTTTTACTTAAAAAAAAAAATCCATTCTAGGTCTACATTCTAAGAAAAATATGTTTCTAGCGCTCTAATTCCTGCTACGGTTTTGCAGCTCATTTCTGCAGCTCAAATAAAACAGACCATCTAAGTGACTCATGATATTTTTTAGAGCATGGTCTCAGTGAGAACTGCTTTACAGCCAAGGAAGAGGAAAGTGGAGAATCATTTTAAACACAATTCAGAATCACTACCCTGATTGCAGGACAGGGAAAAAAAAAAAAATTACCCTCTTTGGGTTGTGTCAGCATCAATTTAAATTGACACTGCAAAGCTGAGGAGCCATCTGGAAGATGGAAAAATGAGTGTCAGCAGTCCCTTTTGCCTGGACAGGAGCAGAAAGTGCCTGCAGAGGAATGGCTGATCCTGACACACCCATTGCAAGCCCCTTTTAGGGCAGGATGAAGAATCCAACTTTTGTGATTAAATTCTTGATATCTTCTCTGGGTGGAGGGACAGTCACTCCATTATATCCTTGTGATAAGATGGGAAAGTGAAGTAAAAATGTGTTTCCCCTGGCAACAGGCAGAGCTGGCCATGGCTGATTTATACAAAGATTAAATGAGAGCAGCCCCCACCCCAGCAGATTTTTCTGTATGTATGGTGGCTGTACAAACAAGCCCTATTTATAATCAGCAGGTCACTGATGAATAGAGGTACTTGGTTTTGCTTACAACTTATAATTAACATTTTATCATTTCCTATCAGCTTCTTATGCTCAAAGGTGCTATCATGGTCATTTAAATGATGATGTTAGTTTGTCATAGTCCCTGCAGCCATGAACCATTTTAATTGTTGATGCATGTGGAGAGATGATTGATGTGAAAAGGAATTCAGAGCAGTAAACTATTGCACCTCAAACATCTCCTTCCCATATATCACTCTACACACAAAAGCTCACCAGATTAGCCTTGTTTAAATATTATTTGCATTTAAATTGCAGGATAGGTTATAGACTGTGTGTTTTATGAAGGAGGCTAAGCGCTGAAGCCAGCAGTTACATATTCCTCTAAACACTGAGATTCACAGGTGCACTTTGAAGGCTGAGTTCTAAGCAGACTGCAGAGTCAAGGACATGAGAGGAAA
>VZSU01000830.1:38855-73674 GCA_013398715.1 Nesospiza acunhae | reverse complement strand
AATGCACCCGCTCTGTGTTCTGAACTGTGAACAAAAGGAAATATTCCTTGTTCTGAGGAGTGCCTCTGTAAACACATCTTCATTCAAGTATTGCACAGCCTTAATAGATTTTTTTTATGCACTGAATTGTTCTGTTCTTTAGCAGTTAACTTCAAAATGCTGTGCAGAAGGGGACTATGCTGATAGACTGCTACCAAGTCACTTCTATGCAGAGTTTCAGTAATGAAGCCTCTAACTGTATATTGATGCTAAATGCCATTGTTAGGAAGCCCAATTATATTTTTTTCCATGCTCACTGGGAAGAAGTGCAGTAGGTCACTCATTCTGAATAACAAATCAGCTTTTTAGCCTTCCCCAGAAATAATTCATTATTCAAAAAATCCCTTTTTTTATTTTCATTTTTTTCTAAAGGTTGTTGTAAGTTTTCTAAAAGCACGTTTTTCTTTTCCAAGGCCTTGCTAAATTCAGTGCCAAGTGCTTCAAATGTGCATTATCCTTGTAAAAGAAAATAATTTCCATGCAAAAGGCTACAAAATGAAAAACAGAATTTAAATTTCTCTGTGTGGGTTAAAATCCGTAGGGTTTCACTTTATTGTGCTAACAAAGGACAATGTATCATAAAATGACTCTTGAAATATGTTAGGGAAGGGTATGAGAATGCTCTTGGAAGAATGATAGTATCAAAGACCTCCTTTGGAATCATGTCTGCTAATTCAGAGTTTTATTGATGAGATCCTGGAAAACCCTGGCTGACAAAGAATCTGGTCCTAATCCAGAAAATAATGAAAGAATGGAGTATCTGTTAGGGGGGAAAAAAGTGCCTACTGGCAAAGGTGATTATTGAAAGACTTCATCAAAAGAATAAGGCTGTGTCACTGGCATGCTGGCTGTGACTTGCAGGGCATCAGGAACAGAGCTTGGGAAATGGTTCATGATGAAGGAAGAGCTCATTTAAGAAAGATGAGATCTTTTTTCCATGAAGTTAGAGAATCACTTATTGGAAACGTTCAGCTACAAAATTGTAATAACTCACAAGCAGCTCAAGGGAACTTCTTCTGCTCCATCGACCACTAAAGGTTTGTGGTGTGTGAGGCAGAGGGTTTGTGATGGGTTTGCTCAGGCCGTGGGGCTGCTGCATCTACTCACAGCCTCCTCTCATGATCTCTGCTGCTCATGGTGACTCTGAGATACATGCAGGACTCTTTTCCCAGCCCAGCAGCTGAAGAAGGAGTCAGAGCTCTTCTATTCTTGTTCTCAAGGTTGTTCATTGTTTCTTATCTATAAAATTCTTTCTCTGACCCGCTGAGGTCTCTCTGGCAGGTCGGGTTGAGGCACACTGCCCATCCTTGGGGCAGAGTTATCTCTTTATACTAAAAACTACATGCGCACTATTTACAATAACTTCCCAATACCTATCACCTATGTTAGACAGTGAGTTTCTACCTTAAAACAACCCAAAAATGCCAACATTACCCAGAAGATGGAGGCCAGGAAAAAGAAGGAAAAAGGACAGGGCACGCCCAAATTCCTCCATCTTGGGACCCCGAGTCCCCATTCTAAAACCCCAAAAATCTATTTTTCACCCCGTGACAAATTCTCTATCATTCTGCTTAAGCTCTCTTGACTTGTAATTACTCATATAAAGGTGGTAATTGTTTTTCCATGGGTCAAGATCAAAGGCACAGGAGTCCTGGGCTCTGTTCCAAGGTCTCTGAGCCCCTTGGCAGGGTCTCCAGTCCTCCAGGGCAGCCAGAGGAATTTCCTGGGTTTCCTGCCTCCAAGACAAACTGCTAAACAAAGAAATAAAAAGCAGCATCAATGACACCTCTCTGTGCAACATGCACAGTAGCTCCAGTGGACTGTGGCATTATTAACAGGGAAATATTTCCATGGTCTCCTATTTTTCCCTTGTCATTCCTCTGTCTGTTACCTTCCAATTTATTTAGGGTCTGAGCTTCTCACTCTTCTCACACTGATGCTGGTGAGTTTGTGGTCACTGCTGGAATGAATTTAACCATTCTGAGCACTTTGAGGGTGTGAGGAAGAGCCCAGAGCTGGACTGAAGACATGCTGAGAGACTGAGGGAATCAGCATTCCTACATCTGAGGTTGTTCTCCTCAGCTTCTTCCTGCAGTATCTCCCTTCACTCCACTCCCATCCCACTCTCTTTGGCAGCTCAGAATCCCAGACAAAGTATCTGGAGCAGGCTCTGCTCCCCCAAGGAAGCTGCACACACCAAAGTTGGTGTGACCTAGCAAATACGATTTGTGATTTCATGTCTGTGTTTACAGAAGGTGGGGGGAATACTTTGAGCAACACATGTGAGATGTTTGTATAACTGTTGAGACTCAGTAAATGATTATTCATCCTGGTAGTGTTTCCAAAAAAGTGTCTGCTATTTATTTGTATCTCAGAGTTGCTTCCCAAAATAATAGGCAGCACATAAAGTCAAGGGCACTGGGTTCACTGATGCACCAGCTGCTCTCCCAAGTGGAATTTGTTACAAACAGCCAATAATATGCTCTGTACTAAGAAGTTTAAAGCATTTTTTTGTTAAACTAAGAGTGCTAGAATTGTGTATATCTCCTGGTATTTCATTAAGGTTACTGGCCTTGTGTCCAGGGGGATAATAAGATGCCAGAAGGCTGCAAGAAATGCAAATAAAAATGATACGCGGTCCTGGGAGTGTTATTTGCAATACTGCAGTATTTTAATTCTCCAGCACTAGCCTTGGTTTGAGAAACAAGGCTAAAGCTGAGAGTTCCTGATGTACATCCTCAACCTCAGGAAGATTTTTTTGTGTGCTTTTTAACCCATTTGCCTAGTGCTCTATGCCAGGATGGTTTGGAGTAGAATTTCATGTTGCCAAGTTTTAGACTGCTTTAGAAAGCTCAGTTAGGAAAGCCAGCATGTTAAAATACACAAGTTAAACCTGCTCTGGTTTACTCTGTGGGGAAACTTGTCTTCTGTTCCTACAACAAGAAAGCAATTTCTGTATATTTAAAATTGGGAATAATTTTCTGTTTCTCCCATTAATGGTTTTAAATCTTTGGAACCTTAGACTTTGCCTTTTGTGTCATGTATTTAAGTGGCAGCTTCTGTTTGCCGTGAGAGCAAGACTACAATGATTGTTATAAGTCAATTCCAGCACAGCATTTGTTCAAGGACTGGTCTGTTTTACAGTACTGGGAACAGAAAACTGATTATTTTAACCCAGAGTATTTGTGAAGTGCTTTTGGGGGCTGTGGCAGAGGGTAAGAACTTGTGAGATTCTAAATGTGCCAAGCACGGAGCCTTCTCCTGACAAATAAATCTGCCAGGTTAAATCTAATCTGTCAGATCAGACAGCTCTGTGCTGCACAGAGCACTGGCAATCCCTTTGTCAGACTGCAGAAATCACCTGCAAATTTAACTTAATCTTTACTCTGAGTATTGTTAAAAGCAATAATAATCATATATATCTGATTTGGTTATAATACCATCCAGAAGCAAATAAAAATCAAATATCTTTATGGAAACCATGTAGGCTGCAGTCTGCAAGGTACATTTTTCCTTCTTTGGCTATATTGTCGTCTTAAGGAAGATGTCATGGTGTTCAAGGGCTCCTAAGAGTTGTGTTTGTTATAGAAGAGAATTTGAAAATTGTGCCTGGAATCTGGAAGCACACCATTGTCAGAGGATCCCTCTGGAGGTTTATCAGGTAGAATATCAGGTAGAATATAAGTAATCAAAATTACTTTCATTTTCAAATAGAGACATTGTTTTTGATTGGATAAATAGTTTAGAAATGCACCATAGAGGAAAATTTTAAGGAAAATCCTTAAATTCAGTATATCTGGGGATATCCCCACCCCTGCAGGTGTCCAAGGAAGGCCTGGATGTGGCACTCAGGGCTCTGGGCTGGGTGACAAGGTGGAATCGGTCACAGCTTGGACTTGATGGTCTGGGAAGGCTTTTCCAGCCTTAATGATTCTGTGATTCTGTGAAATCCTATTTTATATTTTCACAGCATCCCCTACAAATTATTCCCACCTTAGCGTGAGGCCTTTGGATCTTACCAGGGTTCAAATATTTACTGATAATGTCTTGCAGCAATCGTTGTAGGCAATATGTTGCTACACCTGATAGGATCCCTTCAAGAGGACAATAGTCATCTGGTTAGCATCATCAGGGAAAAGAGAAATGAAATTTCATAGGCTGCTCAGACGTAGTAGAATTAGCAGAAATGAAGGGAAAGTTCAATTTCACTTGTAAGGCCTTGAGAATGACAGAGCCCTGCTGACCAAAAAGGCGGAGAACAAAGGGCTGCCCCTGTCAGGGAAGGATGTTTTCTTGTGAAGCCTGCCCTGCTCACAGGGATTTTTATTTTTTCCCCAGATTACTGGAAGAAATAGGCTGCTGTATCCAAAGGCCACTTTCAGGGACCTGAGACTCCACAGCTCTGCTCAGCTGGATCACAGAGTTGGATCCACAGGCAAAATCCCAGCCTGCCTTCAGCTCAGCCTCTCTCAGCAGCACTGGTGGGATCTGGACATAAATCACAGAATCCCAAACTGCTCTAGGTTGGATGGAACCTTAAATCTCATCCAGTGCCACCCCTGCCATGGGCAGGGACAC
Source organism: Nesospiza acunhae (assembly GCA_013398715.1). Lineage (NCBI taxonomy): Eukaryota > Metazoa > Chordata > Aves > Passeriformes > Thraupidae > Nesospiza > Nesospiza acunhae. The sequence goes on along the minus strand of VZSU01000830.1, from coordinate 69,057 downwards.
CTTCCACTATCCCAGGTTGCTCCAAGCCCCATCCAACCTGGCCTTGGACACTTCCAGGGATCCAGGGGCAGCCACAGCTTCTCTGGGCATCCTGTGCCAGGGCCTCAGCACCCACACAGGGAAGGATTCCCTCCTAATATCCCATGTAACCCTGCCCTCCTTCAGTTTAAAGCCATTCCCCTTGTCCTGTCACTCCAGGCCCTTGTAAAGTCTCTCTCCATCTTCCTTGTCTGCTCCTTCACCAGCTGTCTGCCCCACTTAATTTGAATCATCCCAGTTCAGAAGCACCAGTGGGACTGGGACATAAAGTCCCATTTATTTAGAAAGCTGACAGCCCTATTCCATACTTGGAACTGGCAAGCCAAGGTTTAATTGGCAGCTATTCCCATGGCCTCGCTGGCCACCAGTCTGTGTGTCCATGTGTGCTCCACACGAACAGCTGGGAACGTGTCACCACCAGCCCTTCAAAGGGCACAGATTTCAATCTCAGCACCTAATTAAACTCTGTTCAGAGGGTTTGATATCAAAGACCAGCACCATTTGATGCAGGCAGCTTTTCCGCTGTGCTGCTCTGATCACCCTCTTTCCAATTGCTTTAGTTGTTAGCTTTTTATTTTTTTTTAATAGAGCTATGACCTTGCAAGCTCTTGTGTGAGTTCTAATGGCACCACCAGAATCAGCTTTCTCTGGTTATTGCCCACCAGCCCAGATATGCAACTCAGTCATGTTTAATTCAGGAATACATGAGCATATCTCCTGCCATGAGGCAGTGAAGGCCCCCCCAAATGTGCCCACCTCTAATTGGTCACTGGGACAAGTGGTCTGCACACACAGACTCAGGGAACATCTGCTTATGGCATGAAAATTGATTATTTTAGGTTTAGAGATCAGTGGGGGAATGAAAGGTCACATCAGCTGATATGTAAAATCCTAACTGGTGATATGCACCAGCTAGTTAAAAAATAAGGGTCACATTAAATATTTATATTAACTGTAAGCCTTGGCATAATCGTTTGCATTTCTAATTTACATTTAATTAAATGAAGAAAACTTATAAAAGGATTTCTAAATTGCATTTGCAAGAATAGACAGGTAAAAAATTAATATAGTTATGTAATATAATGCATTCATTTTACATATTATTACATATTATTAAATGTTAGAAAAGGGAAAAAAAAACCCTAAAAGAAAAACTGTATTTAACCATCCTGTCCCGTAATGGGAAAACTTCTGAAAGACTCCCTGTAGAACCCCTTCTAGGTTTCATTCTTCCACACATTCCCATGAAACTGATGCAATGCAAAATGAAGTAAAAAGGATTAAACTTCATTTTAGGTGCCTAAAGAGACAATCAGCTGAAAAATTGCATTCTGGATTTAGAATTCACAGGCCACAGAGAGATGTGCGAGCACAAAAGTTTCAATAATCTGAATGTGTTAATTTTTACATTTCCATGTTCAAGCATCACACAGTATTTGTTGCCCTAGAAGAAAACCCATTCCTTCCAAATTTAGTCTCTTAGTTGCTTGTTGACACTTTTTTAATATAAAACAAGCATTTTGTCAGTTTCTTAATATAAAACAACTTGCACCAAACCCAAATGCCCCATTACACATCACATTCATTAAAACAAGTGATTTATATAGATATATGTGGATTTAATTTATAATATGTTTAAAAGTGGTGCCAAGTCACTCAAAAAATTATTCCTGTTTTTATGAGATCTGTGCCTACTGCTTCATCCTCCCTCTTCAAATAGAGAATTCCCAGGAATTTTGGGGTTCTAACCTTGATCAGACAACTCATTTCCAGGATATATCTTGACAAAATACATTTGCAGAGCAAGCATGGTTGAAAATGTTTTCTAATTACTGTAGTTTCTGTTCCATTCTTGTGTGACTGTCTTAGATAAAATTTTTCCCTACTTGTAAATTTTATTTCAGTGCTTCACTGGTGTGTTCTTGGCTTTCTGCTGCTGCTGAGGACCAATATTTTCTCCAGCACAGTTACTGATCCTTCTTTTGGTTTTAATATTCTTTCTTGTGTAGAAATAAGCTTAGCAGGATTTCAGAGCCCTCAGCAAATCCAACTCTCCAGCTACCAGGATGATGACTTTTCTGCCTACACATTTCTGAACAACAATATTTCTGCATTTTCCTTGCTCATACAAATCACCAGAAAGTTTTAAGCAGTGTATTTTTTTTCCCTGCTTTTGAGAGAGGGATAGAATTGAATCTGCCAAGATTTAAAAAAGTTTTTAAAGGGCCCTACCAGTTCACAATGGGAAATAAGTTGGTTTATTACTGTTGTCATTTCTATAACAGTTTTGATCTTATTATTTTGGGTGTTTTTCATGCATAGAAGTAAAACTGCCATCTATGTACACATTACTCTTTGTAGTGTCTACCATTTTTTAAAATTCCAGTATTTAAGGAGGTGGGAAAAGCAGAATTAGTGCCTCTCTAACCCCCTAGAAAACCTAGGTACCCTAGGAAAAAGGCATGGGTTTTATTCCACAATTTTATTCTAAGCTGGTCAATTTTGTTTACAGTTATAATTTCCTCATTAAGAAATGGAAATAATTTTCCTATTCCTTTTCTAAACTCAGAAGCTGTGTACGAGGGAATAGATAATCAGAAATTTGACAAATGGCTCATCAGACAATACAAGATATCAAGTTAAGCAGGAAAGGCCTTTCACAGCAAAAGACTGACACTGATAAGGTTAAAAAAGTGTCCTCATCTGCCATGGTCAAGATTGCTGAACCTTTCTTAATATGGACCTGAACATTTTCCTTTATGTCATTGGCTCCATCCTGAATGATAGGTTCTGTGTGAATAACTACCAGAGAAAACAGATCCATGAAATGCCTTGTATAAATGTGTTTCTTTAATTTGTTAAAATTACTCTTCAATGTCATGTTGCTTTTAATCTAAAAACACAAAAAGAGAAGGTCATGACCAGCTTTGTCTTAAATAAAATCTATTGAGTATCTTGCAAATTCTTCCAAGCTTCCTTTGTCTCATGTGTGATATTAGAGGAGGCAGATGGGATTAAGGAGTTCCCTGTGTCACTGCAAAGGAGAAGTGGGGGGTTAGTAAAGACACCCAAAATCCATTCCTTCCTTCCTTCCTTCCTTCCTTCCGCCACTTCCTCCACTTCTGCCACTTCCTTCCGCCACTTCCTTCCTTCCTTCCTTCCTTCCTCCTTCCCTCCCTCCCTCCCTCCCTTTCTCCCTTCCTTCCACATTAGGGACAGAAGAAATTTCATTGTTTCTATTTCATCCATAGAGAAATTAAAAATTTGGTTTACATGGATTATGAACATGATTATGGAAGAGATGAGAAATTAATCTAGAAATATTCCTGGTTTTAATTATGGTGTATTTTTTCCCCTTTTCCTGTCAAAGGAAAATCCTATCATACTTTCATATTCCCATTTCCTTCCTGCTTCTTGTTGTGTAAAAAAACCACAGAATATTGGTGATTTAAAACCTCCACATTGGGTTGAATGACATGACTCTGGTTAAGCAGCCTCTTCTAGATGCTTATTTCTAGATGTACAAAATAAATCATAAATAACTAAACCCCACTAAAAACATAATAGAAAGCCTAAATAAAGTAATAAATTGCTGTCCAGCATGCTGGTGTAAAGCTCCAAACTTTTCCACTGGGACAAATCTTCAGGATCTAAAAAAACCCAAGGGTTATTGCTTACAGAGCTCTGGAATCCTTCTGCTGACGATGTGTTCAGCATTCATTTGAAAAGCAAGCCAAACTACATCATAAATTTTTCAAGAAAACAATGGAAACATGGGATTTATGATCATTGACTCTTGCTGAAGGCTGATCCTGTAGATCTGTATTTGTCATTTCGATTGCACAAAGTCATTTTTCAGTTTTTCATGGCTGGCTGAAGGGCTAGAGTGCCGATGGAAACATCACATTGAAATAACAGATGTCAGAAATATTGCACCAGGAACCTGGAGCTACTTTAACAGACCTTGTAAAATATTGCTCCTTCTTATACTGAACATAGGGGTAAGAGCATTTTTTATTTGCTTTTTAAGTCAATTGGCACTTTGTCTCAACTGGAAGCATAGGCTGAAGTTGTGAGGGAATTTCAGTTTGTGCCAGTGCATGTGAAGTTTTGTTTTCAAGTCAGTGAGCTACTTGCTTTGGCTTTTGCTGAGCAATAAATAAATTAGCTATTTAAAGGTCCTTGAATAGTAGAAAAGCATTGTATCACTCCTTTATAGCTGTTTCACTGAAAAATATTTAATTCTTATCCTCCCTTGCATTCATCTAAAGAAAGGTTATTAATTTCCTATCCAGTTGTGCTTTGCTCAGGGAATATTCCCCAGTGCCTTTCTGGCTTGAGCTGTGTTTGAAGGTTTTCCCAGCATAAGTATGTCAAACAAGAGAGTGAAAAATCATTTCTCTGTCAAGCGCATCTTTGCAAGAAAATAACAGTAGGAATAAAGAATTTAGCTGGGAAAGGGTGAATTGTTTATGGTTAACCAATTTAATGCAGCTTCTTGGTTTGTAGGTGTTCCATTTGATGAAAATATAACTGAATTTTAGTTAGGGTAAGAGATCAATATTTGCCTGGTCCTGCATTAGAAAATGCAATTGTACATATACATCAAGGAAAGTGATATCACTGTTAAACAGTGATCCAGGCAAGATTTTTTTGGTTATTATTTTTTCTCCTATAAGGAAATTTGATTCAGAGTTTGTTTGGTATGGTTTTCATAAAGATCCTGATTTTGAAGGTAAAAAAAAAAGCAGACTGGTACTAAAATGAGAGAAACTGGGAAAGTAAAGTTCTGCAAAAGAACTTCAAGTTCCTCTTAGCAGAAGAAGTATGAAATCAGGAATGGAACTCAAATGCTTAACCTTAAAAACTTCCTGGCATTTTAAACATTTGTTGATCATTTTGAATAAGGGCTGTACACTCTTGTTATATAAATATTAAATATTGTAACAAGCCAAAGGCATTGCTCCTACAAAAAGAAGCAATATTTCATGTGGTGGTTTAACCTGCAGGCAGCTAAACCCCACAGAGCTGTTCATTCATCTGTTTATTCATTCCCCCAGTGGGGTCAGGAGAGAATCAGAAAAAAGGTTAAATTCCTGGGCTGAGATAAAGAAGGTTTAAAGGAAGAGGGAAAGGGGAAGGGGAAGGGACAGACAGGAAGGGAAAAGGGAAAGGAAAAGGAAAAGGAAAAGGAAAAGGAAAAGGAAAAGGAAAAGGCTTCCTTCACAGCTGACAGAAGTCACCTCAGAGTCTGTGGCTTGTGCTCCTTTCCCAGTCACTTGGTCATTGCCCCATTCCCTAGAAAGTGATCCCAGCTGCTTGGTTCCCTACCCTGTAACTGCAGGCTGTTGTCCCACATGGATTATAGGTGAAATCTTTTTTCCTGTCCACAGTTCACTGAAGGATGAAGATCAAGTGTACAGAATCAGGAGTCACACCAATAGGAATGTGCTGGTTCAACATCCCAAGAATATCCAAAATTCTCAAGAGCCATTGTAGCTGGCTTGGAGCAGAAGGGAAAGGTGAAAGGGTGGAAGGAATTGTCCTCCCTTGACTCCCCCATAGGTTGGCTCTGAGGAGAAAAGGTAAAGAGAGAAACTATTAATAGTTTCCAAGAGATATTTCCTGGAGGTAATGCTGAGTACAAATACCAGATTAGTGTCACAACCAGTAATTTTATCATATCATGAGCCTGTGTTACACAGCACAGAAAAATAATAACCTTAATCCAGCCCCCAGAGATGCCAAACAGCACAACAGGGAACATCACAGGAGGTGAGGTGCTACATACCACAACTCTGGGAATGAGCACAGCGAGTCTGAGATCAAATAAATAAAGATTGTGACTGGCAACTATTAAAATTATATCATGAATTATTATAAAAATGTGTTTTTTTCCTAACATGCTCTGGTCAGATTTATCATTATCTCAACACTTCATGCCCCGTATTGGGTGTTGTGGTTTAACCTGGCAGGCAGCTAAACATGACAGCCACTCACTCATTCCCACAACAAGGAAGCTGCAAGAAGCACCATGAGCCAACACCAATACTGGGAGTGTGGGGCATCCCAACCCATCCCAGATCAATTCCTTGATCACAAATTACTGCTGCTGCTGCTGGTTGAATGTCCCCTTCAACATAAAGGCCCAAAGAAAAAAAAAAACAATGTAAAACTTTAAAAACCCTCGTATTCCTTATTAGAATAATTTTAAATTTTATTCTGCAGTTAAATTTTCTGCCATTGGTTTCCTTTCTTAAAAAGATAACTTTGCACAGTTAATAAATAATTGCATATAATAGGAATATATTGCATATATTAATAGTTAATAGGTAATAGATAATAGATAATTTAGAGATATTATGATATTAGATATTATAAATAGAGAATTAATGGCATTCGCAGGTTGGAAAGGACAACACTCTCAGGCACAGGGTGGGATTGTTGAGATGTCTGTGCAGGGGCAGGAGTTAGACTTGATGATCCTGGTGGGTTCCTTAAAACTCAGGATATTCTGTGTTTCTGTGATATTAATTTTAAACATTTTTCAGATCACAACAAGTTTCTGTTAGCTATTATGCAGCCTCCATTATTCTTTCTTTACCCATATCAGGCTCCTAAACCAGGAAAGTGAGAAGTTTTCTTTCTTTGAGTTACTAATAAATCATAGGACGTTATTTATAAAGGGAAGAAAAATAAACATAATGGGAAAAAAAATATACCAGTCACGCATCAGCAAAAATCCCAATGAAACCTTGAGGAATGGAAGGCAAAGAGAAGAGTCGGGATGCAATGATGCGACACAGGGAAATGAACAGGAAAATACAGTGAATGAAAGTTATCTAGTGATTAAAAAAAAAAAAAAAACAATGAGCATATTCAATTCAAGGTCCATTACTTGTGCCTGGTGGGTGTTACAACCCCACTTACAGTCAATGAAATGATTCCTATTGACTTGGAAGTGTTTTCAATCAGGCCTAAAGCATAATACCTGTACCACTTGTTAATCTAGATGTGCACCACTTAATAAAGTTGAAAGGTTCTCTTTTAACCAAGAAACCTAAAAGTTCTGAATGCATTTTCATATATTTGGGGATGTGTCTAACCCAAAACATAGAGCAGCAGCTCTGCAAAACAATGCCCTGAGGCAGACTGAATTCTAGCACACAAAACTCAGCAGCTCCTGTAGATCACTTGTGCATAGGAATTACAGACACTGCTCAGAATGTAATTTCCTCCAAATTCTCACTGGAAAATAAATTACTTCAGATAGGATGAAAGATCTTGCTAAAATAGTCTTTTGCAAAATGAAACTCCCATGGTTAGGCAGCTCTGAATAAGTTCTGATTGAAAATAGGGTATTTTTTTTTTTTTGTAGTATTCTGTAATTTAACTATTTTTTAATTTTTTTTTTTTACGGTGTGTGATAATATAGTATCTGTGCATACTGAGACTTAATGGCAAAGTATGATATAGTGAGTCAATTTATATATTCTTCAAATAGCAAAAAATTGCTCCTGCACTGACAAGAGCATCTTTTTGTATCTATGTTCATCTGAAATACACAATATATTCAATATGTCACAGTCTGAGCCATTCATTCCAGCACTGTGACTACATTATTCTGATATATCATTTTTACTATCTTGCTACTTGCTGAACAATCATGATGGAATATAAAATGTATATGCAAGTTCACAATACTTTCCTAAACATTTTTCTAAAGCCATTGCTTAAATCAGTTGAAAATGAAATGCCACTTGTTAAAATAATATTTTCCTCCAATGACAGCTTTTGGCAATTTGATGGTGCACGAAAAATTACATCTTTCAGTTCTGCAGGAATGTCCTCTCACAGCACTCAGATATTTTTTCATCAGACTCTTTTTAGAAGAGTAGAGAGATTTCCAGCAAATATACATTTGCTTTCAAAGGGGATTTCAGTGGGGATTTTTAACATGAATTTGTTATTTCTTTAGTAAACAGAGGACTTCTGTTCACAAGGAACTGTGGAAGCTCCCGATTAGATCTGGTAGGCACCAACCTTTAGGGAAGTCACAACTTGTGTTAATTTGATGTTTACTTTGACCTGGACCTACAATGTTTCTTAGACAGAAATAATTCAGGAAGAATTTGAACCATCAAGCAGAGATTTACACATTTGTAGAAGTGTTACTAACCCTACCGGAATGGCTTTTAGTAGGCTAGTACTGGAGACTGAGAACTTTATTTTTTCATCTGAACTGTTAATAAACACATTTAATATGCACATTTATAAAGACAATTGGCAGGAAAAAAGTACCTTATGATTACTGATGTTACTTTTTTAGAAGATCAAATTACCTGTATGAAGGAAAATCACCACCATTTTCCTTACAGAGAGGAATGGGGTATCAGTGAGGGTTTACTTTTGTGCTGGTAATGTTTCTGCAAACTCGTGCTGATTCACAAAGGTCTGCTCTAGTCGAGCTGGGTGGGGTTTAAATTGGGGTTTATTCAGCCAGAACAATGCTCTTGACTAATCTAAATTGTAGCTGTGCCTCACATCTTCAGAAGACTTGGCAATTTTTTTTTTCAATATTTTTGGCTCCTTTCCTTCCTTTTCACACCCAGTGATGGAAATTCAATCACTACTCTTAGCCTGAATGTTTTCTGTTTTAAACATCCAGCAGAAAATTTACCTCTCCTGAAAGTGAAGAAGAAATGTAATTCTTTAGCTTCATTACTCTTTTGGTCCCTTTTTAGTCATCTTTTTCCATGTATGAGAGGAAAAGTTGCATAGCTAAAGCAAAAAAAAAAGAGCTTCTGTCAGTTATACAGCACTTACACCAAGTACTTCGATTAACAGTGAACACAGAATAATTAAAAGTAATATTAGTGTAAATTTCTCTTAAATATTTTTTTCCATGTCAGAAGTATGTACATTTACATAAAAAGGCAATGCACCCTCTCAATTCAAATAATATAAAATTAATATATCTCTTCTGGCTACGACAAGGAAACCAGCAGCCTGCATTGGTTACATGTTTATCTGTATATTTAATCTTCTCTCCAAGTTAGAACAGTCAAATGCAAAATCGTTCCACTCCCAGTGCCATGCTGCTCTAGCCTTATTTCAAGTTGAACAGCATAGTTGGGAGAAGATTCCCATTGTTGGTGGGAGCAGAGCACTCACTCTGCCCATAATTTGAGTAGTCACAACTCCAGAGAGTTGCACCACATCACTCCTTCCACAATCTGAGCTAAAGAAAAGTTTTAGAATCATAGGACAGAATCACAGAATATTCCAAGCTGGAAGGGACCCACCAGGATGATGGAGATCAACCCCACTCCCTGCCCAGACACCCCAAAAATCCCACCCTGGGCATCCCTGGGAGTGTTTTCCAAACCCTCCTGGAGCTCTGGCAGCCTTGGCATCACTTCAGCCTCCTCCTTCCCGTTCTGCCCCCCTTTTCCTTGCTAAGGGACTCAGCTAAATCTGACCACACACAAAATCAAGAATTCCTAAAGAAATCATGCACAGAACACTGAAACAGGCAATGGGGCTAAGACACAAAAGGTGTTGTCGCCTGCAGTAGCTGCAAATCATTTCAGATCTTGCAGTGTGAGAAAAAAGCACATTTTTAGCCACAAGTTAAGGAAATCTGCTTCGACTAACTGCAATCAATGAATTTATTACACCTGCAGAGCACCTTTGTTTTGGCTTTTGTGAGGCCTTTTAAATGTTCCTCTAACTATACTTTGGTGATCAAACACTGAAGGTGCAGGCACAGATTTTCTCCAGGCATGTCAAGGTTCCTTTCTGTTGTTGGGAGCCATTTCTTATGAACAATTTTTAATTAGAGAAAATCCAATAATTAATTTAGTGAGAGCTACCTGGATTATTTCAAAGTCCTCAAAGGGACTGCAAGATCATTAATTCTCTGTAATTTCTCCTGCATATTTACTCTGGAAGGAAAACCATGGTCTCTGCAACAAACTTCAAAGGGAAAGGAAATTATCCACCTTCCTGTCCGTTGTGAAGAAAGTAGCAACATGCGGCTTAAACCATAATATTTTTGTGACACAACTTGGTATTAAAACCATGTTTAGTTAATGTAAGAGTTGGGAAGCACTGGAATAAATTATACAGGAGGCTTCAGGCACTGAAGTTCTGTGAGAACAAAGCAGACTGACCAACCTCTGCCAGCAACTGCATTTGGATAGTTTGTGCTGCCTTGCTGGAAGAAAATGGCATAATTGGTGTTCCAGCAGCCCCATTTTCTGTCACTCTGGATGTGCTGGGCTTTATGACCTTCTACAATGCACAAAAATGGACAAGCAGGCAGATAAATCTTTAGAGACAACACACAACGAGCCAAAAAAAGTATTGTTTACCCCTCCGTGCATTTCATTAGAATAGTGCCATGCCCTGTTGGCAATAGCAGGCTCTGTGGGACAGTTAATGCATGTTTGTTGGCAGATTTGGATGAGCCTTATCTCCCCCAAGAGGTCTCAATAATTCATTTTTTTGGCAGGGGGGTACATTGCAGTGGGTTTGGTTTAATGTTGCATGAGGTACTGTGTATATTTAGAGAGTGTGAATCACCAAATTATTCCTAAGCTTTCAAATCACCAAATCTTTCCCTTTTACCTGTGATTACGTATGCTTGGTATTTAATTGTCAGTATTTTTATTTAATTCTGCATTTGCATGTGTATGATGGGATCTGATGGGTTGCTATTGTCATAAAACAGAGACAACCTGAAAGCCTATTGGTTCTTGAAAATTTTTTTTCTTGGTTGATTGAAGTAACCCAAATTTTTAAGTACTGCACTGTCCTGGTTTTATCCTTCTTAATGCTTTCTTGTTTTTCATCCAGCTCTGCTGAAACAGTTCATTTCCTTGTGTTTTAGGGCATCATTTTTGCTTTGGTTATTGTTAAAATTTATTAGCCTTCCCTCATCGAGCAGTGATAATGTTGTTATTTGTGAGAGTTAGAATTTATAAGGTGTTCTGAAGGAGACATTTATTGCCTTGTAGGCTGCAAACTACAGCAGAGCTACCTTATAACTGAATTTTCTACAAGTGCTCATGGCCACATTCTGGCATCAATGGCAGCAGCAGAAAAGTGAAGAAATTCTGCTGGCCTGATGTGGATTCTGAGTGTGAAGCTGTTGTGGGACTGAGCTGAATTCCAGCCTAGGTTGTACAAACATTGGCACTGGGTGAGGAAGATGCAGATCGTTCCTCCTCCCCTCACTGGATTCTGAAAGTTAATAATATGAACTGCAGGTACCAATTGATTGATTTCATCTCAAATCTTCCATGTCCAGCAAGTGCTTTCTGTTAATTATTCATGAGATACTTTCATCAGTTGGATACAAAAAGAGAGGAAAAAAATCTGTGTCCAGTGAAGACAGGCAGGGGTAGGTGTTGAGTGATTATTTAACACCCTAGGAAGTTCCAGGTATATTTTTAAGACTCTGCAATAAAACTGATGGCTTCCTTTAATTGTTTCAGGGTTTTCTATTGATCATTAGGGTAGGTTTAGGGTTGTGTCTCACCCTGATTGACAGGAGCAACAAACGGAAAATGTCTTATATACATAACAATGTTGCCAGTCCCAACATTTTTTTCTTAATGATTTGCCGAATTTTGCTAAGGTTTAATTAGAAAAATATATAAGACTACCTCAGAAATGCACAAAATACTCGGTCTGGGCCATAAGCAATGATAGACATTTTTTCTGTATTTCAAATACCATTCCTTATTTTTAATTAAATATCTGAGGTTGCTCCTAACTCTACTCAGATTCCTGCTAGGATGAGTCTGAGCTCAGGCACTTTATGTACAGAATTCATAAATTAATTCAGAATATTCATAAACATCAGTGCCTTGAACAGAAGTTGGCAGTAACTGCACAGAGCTTTAGGAAAGCATCCACAGTAGTTCAACAGATCTTTAAAAAAAAAAAGCAAAATCACTCCCTCATCCCAAACCATCTTTCATTAACTGTTGTTTGTATAAACGTCTCTCTATGTCACCACTTCAAAAATACAGTTGATTATTTACTTTCTTCTGACAGAGACCCTGAGGTTGTCAGCTGGAAAATGCGATTGCCCAGAGATGCTCTAGAAGTCCATGGTCCTGAAAGGAAACCTTGGTTTTGGTTGGTCCTTGATAAAGCTTCCTGTGCCCAGGGACATGCAAAATAATTCTCTTAACAAATGTCTGTGTGTCTTCTACATGATCCCCCATCAACCACTGGCATGCAAGGCTTTGGTAGCTACTCCAAAAAGCTTTAGAAGGGGAATTAACCTCAACAAGAATATCCTGCCTATGTGCTATTCTTACAGTGGTGGATTCTGTTACCTTTTGAATGTTTTGTTGGTTTTTTTTTTTTTTCAGATTATATCAAATAATTTCCCTGGGCTTTTGTGGGTTTTTTTTTGTTTTTTGGTTTTTTTTTTTTTTTGTTTTTTGTTTTTGTTTGTTTGTTTTTGTTTTGTTTTTTGTGTTTTTTTTTGTTTTTTGTTGCTTTTTAGTGGGTTTTTTTGTTTGTTTATTTGTTTTGGAATTTTTTTGGTTTTTGTTTTGGTTTTTTACTATAAATATCTGAGGAAACAACCATTTTGTTTGTAATGGTTTTAGGCCCAGAGCAATGAGAGGCTTAGAAACTCTGAGGGAGGCTATAGCACTGAAATCACTTGTGACTTCTTCAGAAATACATAAGATCTCAAAAAATGAACTCTAAATACTTAAAGAAAAGCACAATGTTCTGATGTTAATGAACAGCCTTCATGATGAATCAATATGCAATTGCAGAGACGTTCTTCCACTCCAGATCCATTTGCCTCCTTTGTGGTGGCTTTACAATGGCTTGTATTGAATTTCTGAGCCCCAGCAGCTGCCAGGACTGAATTGCACAGTGGCGGTCCCAGGGTGCTGCTTGCAGGCAGCACGTGGAGTGGTTTTGCTGTGGCAGGGGACACTTGTGACACTCAGCCACTCACTTGGACTCCTGCAAGGCTTTGTTACTAAACAGTGAATGAGGTAAAGAGGAGCCCTCCTGCTATTTTGGCATAACAGGACAGCAGAGAAAATCAAACATGTTTAATAGCGCAGGAAAAAAAAAAAAGAGTTAATGAGATACTTAGTTGTTAGCAAGTGAGAGCTCTGTATTGACAAAACCACAATCAGGCATCAGGCAAACAATCATTGCATTCCTGTGTTCACAATGGACGGAATCACCAAGTAATAGCAGTGCTTCCAACAACGCTGGAAGAAAAGCTCCCTCTCCATCCTCTGCAGCCCCTTTATAATCTCCTGACTCCTACAAAAACAACTGCAGGACAGGGAGCTCAGAGCTGGAAGGGGCTTGGAGCAGTCTGGGCTGGTGGAAGGTGTCCCTGCCCATGGCAGGGGTGGCACTGGATGAGCTTTGAGGTCCCTTCCAACCCAAACCATTCCAGAGTTCCATTATTTCATTATAGCTTTGATTATACAGCTCACAAGGCCCAGGCTTTTGCAGACACCATCATGGACTTGGACATATCCAGAAGTGCTCAACAATTCTCCCTCTCTCCAACTGATCTGGATGCTTGATGCCACTCCAAGTATTCCCAACCTTGAGAGCAGATCAGCTGGAGAGTTCCAACAAATCCACCATTCACCAGGGGCAGTAACTACTTTTAGGCTGAATTTGCAGCAAATTTTTGCGCTGCTGGTGGTATCACAGTGAAGGCACAATATTTTCCTTTGCTTTTCTGCCTGGTTGTAAAAAAGAATAAAGAAAGACTGCTCTTTTCACTACTCTTTCACATCATCAAACTGGCTTAGGGTGGTGCTTGTCCTACCCAAATCCTCCTGCAGTTGTGTAATTCAAATTAGAGAAGCACAGTTTTTCTCACCCAATTTAAATAGCACAAAATGGTTCCATTACGTACCCCTCTGGACTTCCTGGAAATGAAGCAGACATTAATTCTGAAAGATTAATTGAAACATTACCTCTGGCACCACTGCAGGTACTTCAGCTCTTTATTGATTCGAGTTTGGCATTGACACCCAGCTTCCATTTCAGGTGATGATGTAGAGCCTGGTGAGAGAATAAGAAATTCTTGTTACTACAAGAACAAGGAGTTACTGAGGTGAATATACATGTGACAGATACACTCTCCTAAATCTTCCCACATAAGAGACCCATCACAGTTGTTATCATTCACAAAAGCCAGTCACAAAAAAAAAGCCGTTTGCAGTAGGAAAATCCATTTCATTGAAAGCTAAATATCTCATGGAGTTCTGTCTGTTTTGACAGCCTTTCTCACTGAAAGTTTTATGAGGTCCTTGTAATAGTACTGGTAAAAACAACAGGTGGTGGAGAAGATGAAATGAAAACCAAACCTCTCCCAGCAAAAGCTAGGTTTCACAAAATTATGTAGGGGGTTAAGACTTTTAAGGTTTAAATTCTTCTCCAAATTAGACTGAAAAAGAATTGGAGACATCCCTAAAAGTTGTTTCTGTTCTCAGTTAACCATCTCTGTTATTCACATAGCTGTCAAATGGCATGTTCCTTCAGTCCTCTGCAAATTGTTCAGATGTGAAAATAAGAATTAGTACAGATTATTTAATCTCATACAGTTGAGAAATAAAAGAAAAATTTAAAAAAAAAAAAAAAGAAGAAGAAGAGAGGATGAAAAATACATTTATCTAAAGGAAGAAGTGTAGAACAGCTGCATGAAACTGAAGTACTTCCTGCACCTGAACTCAAGGCTAAGGCAGTATAATTCCAGGTTTAAGAATGGAATCAGGGAAATGGAAAAGCTCTAGAGGTGTTTGGAAGTTAATGATGCAGCATCGTAGTAAAGCCCAAATTAAATTCTCAGTTTTCTCAATAGAAGCACATTAAAACAAAAGTACTTTCAGAATAAAGGTGTCTTATTCTGCTTTGCTGTTGCTCCCTGTGAATGGGTTTTCTTTCTGGTTTTGCTGCCAATAAATGGCATATGGGGGTTTCCTGTTCATACTTCTATGTGAAGCATTTTATGACAAAAATAAGGGGTAGAGTAGCAGAAAATATATGAAGCAAGTACAGAAACTGATAGAAATTTAAATGTGTCAAATGATGTACTCTGACTGCTGGACATTACTGCCAGCAAAAGGAAAAAGGGTAATTGGTCTCATATAAGTATCCTTCCTTGTCCCAGTTGCTCTTGACAGTGGGATTGGTCTGTAACTCTGATCTCTGCATCATTCTTTAGGAAATTAAATGCAGCCATCAAAGCAGTTTGAGTCTCTGGAAGTTCTACTGTGTTATCCTTATTGTACAGGATGTTTAGGACAGAGGCTTAAGGTTTCAAAATGTAAAAAATGATCCTCACTTCCTTCCTTCCTTCCTTCCGCCACTTCCTTCCTTCCTTCCTTCCGCCACTTCCTTCCTTCCTTCCTTCCGCCACTTCCTTCCTTCCACCACTTCCTTCCTTCCGCCACTTCCTTCCGCCACTTCCTTCCTCCCCTGAATTTTCTCTCACTTAATGACTCAGGTTTTGTTGTGTCAGTGAAGCAATTTACATGAAATTGTGTTTATGGTTGTGCGTTCTACTGTTTAGACTCTGAAACTTTTTACTTCTCTAACAATCTTTGTTTCTTCTTTTTCAGAGGTGTTTATTCAGGGATTGGGTTTTTTTTTTCACCCCTCAGGCAATAATTATTCTTCTTCAGTTATATTGATAGAGTTTTGGGTGTTATTATTTGAAAATTGGGAGAGTTTAATATTTCTTTAATGAGAAAGGGATGGTAAAAAGACAATTTGTTTTGTAGCTTTCCAAATTCTCTTTTCACAGACTTAGATTACTAAAGAAATAATAAAAAATAACTAAATAACGTCTCCATCATAAATAGTTTTCAGAGGAAGTAGGTTGGTAGTTCCAAACAAACCTTTGCAATATTTCTGTAGAGAGGAAAACCACAGACAGTCAGGGAAATTAAGAACATTTTGACGGGTGGATCACAATATCTATCAAGAGGAAAACCAGAGAAGTAGTATAGACCTTCTCTCCTTTGAGCAGCCTAAAATTTGGTATCTATAACTCCACCCTGGCCCCTATTTATAAGGACAGAATTTCCTTGGCAAGGAAATAAGGCTGGCGTGTTCAGGATTGAGGAGGGGAGGGAGAGGAGATTTGTTCTCAGCAGCTGGTCACAGAGAAAGGTTGTTTTCTTGGGAAGGAGAAAAAAAAAACTCCATTTGGCAGCAGAGCTGAAAAGGTGGTCACAAAATAAACAGGGCTGCCAACAAGACCTGTCACCTAAATATTTAAGGCTGATGAGTAGTAATTAATGCAGATTCTTTCAAGCAAGACTTGCAGGCTCAAATGGAGCTCAGTGATTCACAGAGGAAGAGGAAAGCGAGAGGCTCTTCCTTGGAATTTGAATTCAGTGCCTGTGAAAGCCTGGAAGTGCTGGTGTGCAGGTCCCCCAGCCTTCAGCTGCAGCAGAGGAGTTCTGTGTGCTTGTTCCAAATGCAGCAGCCTTAAAAACAGCAACATTCCCAAGCAGAGATGTCTCTCATTCATTCTGACCCTCTCACACACCTTCAGCTCAATTTGGAACCTGATGGAAATTTCCAGTTCATTCCTGGGTGTTCATAGTCCTAAGGTAAAGATCCCAGCTGGTTTGGGAGATAAAAATGTTCATCTAAGAATGCCTGAGAAATAATCAAAAAGGATGAAGAAGTAATAATTTATAACTTGCTGTTTAGCTCTAGTGTCAGCTACTTGGAAATGTCTTCATAACTGTAGGATGTACAGGATAGGAGACATATGCATATTTTATGTATAAAATCCATATATTTCCTGCCTTATCTAACTTCTAAATTATGCCATTCTTGAATTTTCAGGTGGAGGTGCACTGTGTAAACTGGTTCTTGTGTTTCCAAACAATGCCATGCTGCAGAAATGCTTATAAGCCCAGAAGTACAATGCAAAAGACCCTCAAAGTCTGTATTACTGATTGTAGGGTTGATCAACTGTGGCTTGTTACATCTAGAAACCAAAAAAAAAATTTTTTTAATACGACAAATGGGCTTTGCAGTCTTGATACCCAAATGCATGTGTATCATAAGGGGTTAAATTTAGTCCCTGTGACATCAGGAGAGGAGGTAAGAGCTGAGCTCTGCCCAGGTTCTTATTTAGCTTTTGTCAAGCCACCCCTACTCCAAGAACAACTTCTTCGTGGTGATGGTTAAAAGCCATGTAAGCAACTGCTTCAGCACAGGGCTCACCAGAATGCCAAGTGCTCATGAGAGTTCTGCCCTGAGGTTCTGTGAACATATCAGGAAAATTAACCCACAAACACCAGAGGTTTATGTCCAAAAAGGAGACAGAGGAGTTCTTTTATCTTATTGGAATAAAGGGAGAGGCCATGGGGCATTGCCTGGGGTCTCTCAAATTTTTGAAGGACACAGCCTCCTTTTTATCCTCATTTCCCTCATTTTCCTCTCTCTTTCCCCAGTGGCTGGGGTACTTGAGAGGTTCAGACTTTGCAGAATGCCTGATACCAAAGATTTCCCTCTAAAGCACAACCCTCCCTTTTGAATTTTTAATTCCTATGGAATTTATGAGTTCTCCCCATTGTTTCTTTCATCTTTCAATGTCTAATTTCATTTATCAGCCAACCTACAGTTTGTTTGTAAAAGCAAATATCTTTTTTCCATTCATGAACCAGTGGAATCCTCCCCATTGTTGGGGAGTTGTTCTGTTTGGTGCAGATTCGGTGCTCAGTTGATACAATAATTAATTCAAATTAAGGTTCTGTTCCAATTAGCACAAAGCATAAATTAGCTAAGACAAAAATGGTGGATATGTTGAGTGAAGAGTTTACTCTTTTCCAAAACAAGTATCTTCTCAAGGAGCCAAGATGTTGTAGCAGATACAGCTTTTTGAGTTCAAAAATTAATGCTCAGCCAAGGATAGCAGTAGCTCTTTGATTAGTTGAAAGCTTCCAAGTAAAAAAAACACCAGTAATCAGGAATTTATATTAGCATAAATTACACATAATAAGAATGATAAGAAAAACAACAATCTGGCTTGAAACAACAATCTTGGAATCTTAAAAAGCATGAGATTGCATTGTAATTTTGTGTTTGTTTAAATTAGTGTAATTTTTTTCATTTTTCCAGGCAAGGACTTTCACCCACAGATGTCAGTTTTATCCAGGGCAAGGACAGTGAGAAGATTTTTGTCTTCTGGAGAAGACAAAAACTGGAGGTTTTATTTATCAGAAACTGGAGGTTTTATTTATCAGAACTTTCATATATCAGATGGCTTTGGCAGCTTAAAAACCTTTGGATTTTTCTTTCAGCTGAAGCCTGGTATGGGACATGCCACCTGGAAAGCTATTCCCCACAATATTCCCATTATATCATCAATTATTTCTTGCCTTGAGGATATCAAGTCTTTTGTGTGCACATAATGAAGACTCACACCATGACAGCTTTCCAGGACCTGGACTTTAAAACAAATCTGGCATCATCAGCCTTACAGTAAAATCCCTGAGCTGGCAAAACAACAGAACTTTCTAAAGGAGTCAGTGCAGCCTGTCTCTAACAGGGAAAATAGACATTTGCTACAGGGAGATAAAAAAAAAATAATAAAAGAAAGGGGGAAAAAAATGAGAAAAAATGGCTAATCCAAACAATGATTTATTTTTACTTGTATGATTCATTCCCTTAAAAAAACAGCAAGTAAAAATCAGCCTCCCTCTAGCTACAAATTGGCCAAAGCATGCACAGATCAATCTTGATCACTCTTGATAATGGGTTTTTTCCACCAAGTCCATTTCACCCAGTGTGCAAAGTGCAGCTCCTTACTCTCAGCTTAATGCATTTAATAAAACTTAATTAAACATTTGTAAGCCTAATGAAGCACTCTGGAAATGAAAACAAAGGCAAGCCAACATCCTTCTAAATGGAAACTTGGCCATCAGAAAAAAAAAAAAACCAATATGAAACTGTGTGCTGAGCTTTTAATGTGGGGTTAACAGGGTAGATCAGGGTGGCATTGAAAGTCCCATTAAAGTATATTATTTATTTCTTTTTATTAGCATGTCAGACAGATATATGTGCTTTATGTTGTGCTGTGTGTCCCAACTGGAACTGGACAAAATCAATTTAGAGGTAACAAAGAGAAAAAATATCAAATATTTAATTTATGCAAAACACACTACATGCAGTGAATTCATTTATGGTGGAGAACTTCACACCAATGGAGGAAGATAAAAGTGGATAAAATTGTTGGAAAACAGGTGAAAATACAAAGTCTGTCCCTGGGGGCTGGTGGGGAATGTGTGGGAAATCACATCCTGTTTCTCCAACAAAGGAAATGGGATGCTGAAGTTTTTTTTAAGGAAAAACTGTTTAATTAAGAAATGATACTTAAATTATTTTTATTTCTAACTTAATAATTAACTACTTGTATTTAGTATTTATTTAAATACTAAATTTTTATTTAATGAACCAGTGGAATTTTTTATTTAATTATATAATACTATTTAAGCTTATGAAGAAGAAGGTGAATTTTGTTCTAAAATTTTTATTAATTATATAATACTATTTAAACTTATGAAGAAGAAGGTGAAGAAGAGGGCTTAGCTTTTGTTCAAAAATTTTTATTTTGTTTTATAAATATATTATTATATTTTCAAACTTTACATTTTCTACTATGTGATTTTACACATTTTCATTTAAACTATACACTCATAATCTTAGTTTTATTATTTAAATTTGTAAGCTTTCTCTATGGTTTCATGTTAAATTCAGTGTTCTCCTCGGGGTCAGTGCTTGTCAGAAAGTCTAAAATTTTCAGCAGCCAGGGTTCCAACAGTTGTTGTTGCTATTATCTTTTGTGTAAAAGTATTAATTTGATCTGAACCAATATTACTTCTCTGATTATTCTGGTAAGATTTTGAGCATGCTGATAACTAATTCTTTGCTTTGATGTGTGTTGTCTATAACAAGATTTTTGAATGATAATGGGCTGTTTTTTCCTGACCCTTTCCCGAGGAGAGGTGAGCAATGAAGTCCTTTGGAGGAATTCCCCTTTAGGCTCTGGGAGGGGTTCTGGGGTCTCTCTGGAGCCCTCTCACAGCCCCAGCTCCCCAGCCTGTCTCTCATCCTTTAACCCTTGCACAGTCTTAGAATCGTGAATTAGGACATTTCGGAAGGAGCAAGAAGGTGTTGTTCTTATCCCAGCAATAAATTTCCCAAGCTGAAGGGGCTTCATCCCCAGAAGCACAGAGTCCTTGGGGTTGGGAGGTCTTGGGTTTTGTGTGGCTGAAATGGCTCCTGAGGTATTAAAGAGTCTTTTTTTCCCAGCCCCACAACTGAAGAAGAAGTCGAGATTCCTCAGTTCTGCTTTTCAAGGTTGTTTATTTTCTCTTATCTATTCCATTCTTTCTCTGACCTGCTGAGATCTGTCCAGCAGGTCAGGTTGGGGCACAGTCCCTGCTTTTGGGGTGGTGTTAACTTTTTATACTACGAACTACACATACTTTATTTACAATAATTTTCCAATACCTATCACCTATGTTAGACAGTCTCTCTCTACTCTAAACTAATCCAAAAGTATCACCATCACAGCAGAAGATGGAGGACAAGAAGAAGGAGGACAGGACACACTCAGATTCCTCCATCTTGCCTCTTGAACCCCCATTCTAAATCCCCAAAATTCTACTTTTTCACCCTGTGACAAATTCACTATCATTCTGTTCAAACTCCTGTGGCTTGCAAATCCTCACACAAAGTTGGTAATTTTTCCCAAGGGCTAAAAGCAAAGGCACAGGTGTTTTTGACTTCGTGCCAAGGTCTCTGAACTCCCTGCCAGGGTCTTGAGTGCTCCAGGGCAACCAGAGAAATGTCCTGGGTCCAACAGGGAGGGAGCTCTGGGCATCCACTGTCCCACCCCTTGCCAGGTTCACCTGGATACACAGCAGCACACCCAGGTGTGTTTGGGATGTTTCCAGAGTGGGAGACTCCAACCCTTCCCTGGGCAGCTGTTCCAGTGCTCTGCCACCCTCCATGGAAAGAAGTTCCTCCTGCTGAGTGAGAACTTGTTGGGCCTGGCCAGTTCATGGCCATCTCTTCTTGTCCTGTCTCTGGGCATCTCTGAACAGAGTTTGGCACCATCCTCTTGGCCCCTGCCCTTGGGATATTTTTATAGATTGATTAAATCCCCTCTAAACCTTCTCAAAACTAATGTGACCCATCTCCCACAGTCTCTCCTCATCAGAGAGATGCTCCAAACCCCTTCTCACCTTTGTGATAATCCCACTGAATTTCAGTATAGTTCCCTCCTCCTACCTGAGAGTACAGACATTGGAGAAGGAGATATGCAAGACTTGATATTCATTTGAACATTTTCAGATTCGAATTCTCCAAAATTCTTTGAGCAGAAAGCTTTTCGTTGCTGTCAATAAGATCCAATGGAGCTGGAGCTATACGTGTGGACACTTCATCCAGCATTTTACAAAAACAAGTCTCATTTGAGTTGTCTAAGAAAGGCATAAAAACTGCCTATTCACAGTTTTATCCAGGCCTAACAGGCTCATTTTATGTCATCAAATTTATTGTCACGCTTCCTGACTTGGACGTGCATCACTTGAAGCATTCCTAGTTTAGACAGGTGATTTATGAGGCCAGCTGAGCTCCCTGAGTTTAATTTGATTTAGGGAAATTTCCCAGAACTTACCAGGGGAAACTCAGTTATAAATCCAAACATCATATTTCATAAGGAGATTTTACGTTTTTCTCCTAATGTGTTAAAAATATTTCCTTGAGGTGTGACTGTGCTGCAGCTGCTGAATTTCAGTGCATTCAGGAGCGTTTCTGCACAGTTCTGTCCCACAGGCAGTGGGACCAAGGCACCCTCAGCCCATTCCCTCTGTTCTGGGAGCCCCTGGAGCTCTGTGCCCAGCCCTGGTGTCTCCAACAGAAGGACATGGAAATGTTGGAGCAAGTCCAGAGGAGGCCGTGAAGGGCTCTGGAGCACCTCCCCTGCGGAGCCAGGCTGGCAGAGCTGGGAATGTTCAGCCTGGAGCAGAGAAGGTTGTGTGGAGGCCTCACAGAACCTTCCAGGCTCTGCAGGGGCTCCAGGGAACTGGAGAGGGACAACTCATCAGGAGCTGGAGGGACAGGACACAGGGAATGGCTTCAAACTGCCAGAGGGCAGGGTTACATGGGATATTAGGAGGGAATTGTTCCCTGTGAGGGTGGGCAGGCCCTGGCACAGGGTGCCCAGAGAAGCTGTGGCTGCCCCCGGATCCCTGGCAGTGCCAAGGCCAGGTTGGATGGGGCTTGGAGCCACCTGGGTTTGTGGAAGGTGTCCCTGCCCGTGGCAGGGATGGCACTGGATGGTCTGGAAGGTCCTTCCAACTCAAACCATTGTGGGATTCCACACCATTTTGGGATTCCACTATTCTATGCAGTGGCTAAATGCGGGCCTTAATCACTTCTTACTTTTTTCATTATTATTATTTTTTTTTAATAACTGCTGGGT
The DNA here is from genome assembly GCA_013398715.1 of Nesospiza acunhae. Classification (NCBI taxonomy): domain Eukaryota; kingdom Metazoa; phylum Chordata; class Aves; order Passeriformes; family Thraupidae; genus Nesospiza; species Nesospiza acunhae. The sequence continues at coordinate 46,490 of VZSU01000830.1, read as the reverse complement.
TTATATCTATGACTGCTAGTATTTCTATTTTTTTCATTTTCTGTTCTTTGTTGCTCTTTGTCTCTTACATAAATTGCAGTTTCTTCCATAGAAAATGGGCCTCGGCTCAATAGAATTCTCAATAAAGGCCTTAGTAGCTCTGGGCTGATTATTCGCATTGCCCATCATTGCACATTTAATCTAGGCTAGGAACCTTGGACTTTTGGATTGCTGAGGGACTAATTGACTAATGAGATGTCCAATTGCCCTTCAGAGCTTCGTTGCAAGTAGAAGAGGCTCCTATCTGAAAGCCTTCATCAGAGATGCTGCAGGTTTGACCAGCTGGACGCCTCCACGTGGGCAGGGATGGGTTCAGGCACCAGAAATGTCTGTCACCTTCAGCAGTGTGACAAAGGCTTTGCTTACAGAGCAACCTCACCTGCTCAAGAATTGCCTGCTCCCCCAGTGTTCAGGTGGGAATGACATCTATTAACCTGAAAGTCAAATATCTGCACTTGCAGGGGGATTACTGCCCAGAGTGTCCCAGTTCTTTAGAGAATAGCTTTCCCCAACTCTAGCAATGACATTAAAAGTTGTCTCTTAAGGAAAAATGTAACCAGGCAGTTCAATGGCTGTGTGTGCATAGAATCCAGCTGCTTTAGTAAATATTCACACCAAAAAAATCATATCTATCTGGGTTGAAGTGGAGGAATGTAGTCACTCCAATTTATTTTAAGAGAATATGACAGAATATTGCCTTTACAATGAAGGAAAAAAAATTGTCCTCAATGTATTCCATTCTACCAAAGGCATATTAGAAATAGCACCAATGTTTTCAGTCTCAGTCACTTCATGTGTTCATTTTGCTCTCTGAGTCTGTTAAAGCTGGGAAATAATGTATGAAAATAAATGCTTGGTACTTTTACATGACTAAATTCTGATTGACTCGAGGCTTTAATGTTTGGAGTCCAGATAAAATTCATAGCTAAGAATTTCCATTTTCTATTTTGTGATGACAAGTCAGCATTTTTAAAATGCTTAGCAGCACAGTCCTCATCTTAACTTTATGCATCTAAATATTAAAAAGGCAGCTGTGATGCTCTCTGATGTCCTGCTGTTAAACAAGAACGTTCACATCTCAAGCTGTCAAACTAGTCCCTTCAGAAATACAGATTCTGGGAAGGAAATCTTAGACACTGGACAGCAAGAGAGGAATTAAATTCATAGAAAGAGACAGGGATACAAAACCCGTTTAAAAAAAATAAAATTAAAAGATTCATAGAGCTGATTTATGGTAGAATTACTGTCTAATCTTGTGGAAATTGTCTATAGTATTTTGTGGAGGTGGGGTTTGGTTTGGTTTTGCTTGTTTGATGCTGAGGAAGGACTTAGCTGGAAAATTTATAATGATATGCAAGACATAGGATTATTTAAAATTATTTGGAGATCTTACACAACCATAAAGTTCTCTCATGTTGTGATGCCTTAATTTTGTAGGCAAAGGAGTTGTGCCTTAATACACACCTGGTAAACTGAATAACTGAGGGGAACAGGAGGGGCCCCAATGAAAAGGGCACATGAAAGAAGCTCTACACATTTATACCATGAATTATCTTTTGTCATTCCCCTATTCCTGAGTAATGCTTAAAGTTTCTTCTTCATCTTTCCCTCACTCACTTCTGAGAGTGAGGGAAAGATGTAAGAGGAAAATTTGTGTGTTCAAAACTAGTGATGGTTGATTTTCTTCTGTCAGGCTCATGTTCAGCGACTGTACATGGTCCTTGCATTTTTGGTTTTCTGTTATCCCTGTGGTACCTAAATGTTTTTGGAGTGACTTACACAGCTGTGATGGGATCCCAAAGCTCTTCAAAGGCTCTTTGTTCTCCCCTCTCTCCCCACCAAAGAATTGTGGTTTGATATGTACACACCTCTCTTTGTTTTACTCCTCCTCTTCTCGCTTCCCTGTCAGCTGAGAATTAGCAAAAAGCCTTTTTTTTCTGAAAAGATAAAGCTCTTGGAATGTGTTGAAAGGTGGTCACGCTCTGGATTAGTCCCTCTTAGGGGAGCATTGTTTTCAGAGCAAAGCTATCTCTGCCTCCCAGGTGGTTTTAAGCTCTTTTCTGTCTGCTGTGTGCTGAGAGCAGATCATAGGCAGGCAAACAATGCCTGCTGCAAGTGTGACCAGAGGGTGGGCAATCCTGCAGCACCTATTGCTGCTAACACTTGCATTTCTTGTGTTTCCCTTTCATACCTGCACGTGCCACTGGATGTTCCCTAAACCAAAGGAATGTGTGAGTGTGTTGACAAGACACACTGGTATTTTTAGATGCACATTACCATCCAAGGAGAAATCTGCAGGGAAGGAAAATTTCACTATTTCTGGGAGGTAAAACTGTTTCTTTGGTCATAATTCACACCTCACTGTTGTTGGCTTGGCAGGGAAAAAAGGAATTTATGGCCCTGCATTCCCACGTGCACTCTCTGCCAGAGCAGTGGTATCTCTGGTGTGACCACGCTGCCAAATTTGTGAAAATTAATGTCAGCAATCCATACACTGCTCTGCCCTGTGGGTAAGCTGACATTTTATCCCCTGTGAACCCTGTGAGTTGCTTCATTGGTGATCTGTGTATGCAGAAAGTGTTGGGTATCTGCTGCTTCTGCAGTAGCTTTGGTGCTTAGAGAACGAAGCTGAGTGAATAGACCCCAAAGTGAGCCCTGCAGTCCCACAAACTGCCCTGCTGGCAGGGTCCCCATCAACCCTGCACATCAACATTAACACTGCCCTTGCTCTGGTGTTGAGATCTCCCAGCACTGACTCTCACTAAAATTCCTCCTACCCGAACCTCATCCACACCCAGGGAGATCTTGCCCTCTGTTTTTAGCTGCAATGAGGCATACAGGCTCTCTTGCTTGTTTAAAACCCTACTCAAATGAGATCATGGTTCCTTTCCTCTCTACTTTTCCCTGGATTCCTCCTTGCACTCCAACCACCTTGGCAGGACCCTGGCTGCAGCTTCCAGAGGGTGATCCCATTCCCAAGGGTGGCACAGCAGCTCAGATTCTGTCCCCTCCCTGCCAAAGAAATCATGGCTGATGCATTGTAAAACACTGATCCTTCCCCATATCCCCTTTTCCTTTTCCAGCAGAGAGGAAGGTGTGGATCACTTTTCTTCCCCATGACATTTTTTTGTCCCTGGAAAACGTGCCGCATTTTCAGAGAAAAGACCTTCAGGCAGTTGTAGCCCCCTCCTGCATTCTCTATCCTCCTTCCTGCACAAACTGCTTGCTCAGCCTGGGAAAACTGACTTTTTTTGGCTTTGGTCTCTTTGCTGACTTGAGGTGTCTGCCAAATAAGCACTTTCACAAGAAATGCAGTCAGCATATGCATACCTTTGGAAACAAAGGCTCTCCCTCAAATTTTGGGAAGAAACACCCTGAAATGTGACTACACCTCTCTCTACCTTCAGCTACTAGAATATGAACGCATTTTCTTCCTGCCTATATTTTTCTTTTAAGCAAGCAATGAGAGAAATAAGAATTCAGTCATTCAGTTTGCTATGTTTGAATATGATTCAATTCAGCCTCTGTATTCCCAAACGAGTCTGGATTTCCATGATTCTGTAGTTCTCTATTACCATATTTTCCTTGCTTTGTTTTGGGTTTTTTTTCCAGTTTATGATGGCAGGAAATAACAGCATTGGTGAATGCCAGCAGAAAGCACCAGGATCTGATCCCTCCAAATATCTGCAATGCCCAGATGGAAATGAGTGCACATGGATGTAGCCACAGCTCTTTCTTCTCCACCCTGGGTTCATTCCTTATTACAAAACTTTCTTATGGATCAAGCTGTTTGCTGATTGGACTCACCAAGAGTCATCTTTTTCTAAAAAAACCTTCTGAAGTTCTCTTTTGAAAACATAGAAAATTTCCAATTGGAAAAAATTGTCGAAAGGGAAATATTGTCTCCTGTTTGAGAACCAGATAAACCTGTGCCTTTTTTTTTTTCACTATATACTTGCAGGGGATTTTTCCCTGCCATATTTATCTTTATAGAATCCAGTTCTGGTAAAATAGAAACTCTCCCTATTCCATGAGCTTACAGGTTCCAAAATCCAAAACTATGTCCATGAACAGTGGGCTAGGAAATCTGGCACAAAGCTTGTGAGTAATGACGGGAGCTTTCCACTACTCCAGTCCAACATAATGAATATATTGTGTAATAATTAAATTATGTCCCACTTTGGGGGCTTCTTCTGATCTGTATCTTCTATTACAGATGTCATTCTGCACAGTGAAGAACTTTAAATCTTGGCAGAGAAAGATATGTAAAAACAAAAAAAACCCAATTCAGCCAAGAAAGAAAAAATAGTCATGGGGGAAAATCTTAAGGAGGATTCACTTGTTTGAAAAGACTACACAAGGTACTGAGTAGCAAAATCCAGCTATGTAATTTTGCAAGTTATTATAATTGCCAAAGACATAGCAAAAGAGCAAAAGAAAGACTTGAAGATGAAAACAGGAATACTGAGAATTTTAACGGGGGAGATCTTACCAATGCAAGAGCAAGCCAAAATCTGGACACGTAGAAGAGAGGCTGAGATACATTATTTATCAGTAAAAGAAAGCCGTAAGTTGAAGACAAACAGGAATTCATCCAGAGGTTAATTCCTCCAGCAACAAAGAAAAGAAAAGAAAACAAACAAAAAAAACCCACACACACCAAAAAAAGAAAAAATAAACAGGGGGAAAAATAGCTGCTAAATTTAGTTCTGAGTGACTTCTTAGTATAGAAGGTCTGAGAAATTATCCAAATGGGTGGCAGTGGAACAGTAAAGCAGATAAATATTCATAGAAGTCAGGAGAGACAGGAATCACTAAGGAAAATATTTCCCTTGGCTGTGGGCTTTCTGAAGAGTTTCTGCCCTTGTATTTTAGCTTGTCTACATTCACTTGCAAGGTGTTTTCTCCTTTGTGCTGCTGGGGTCTTGCTGGAAGTGAGGAGTGTGTCTTAGATTAGGCTAAATTCAAATGACACTGTAATACAACAAATTGAAACGAATAAAGTGAATTTCGTTGGAGTCCAGCTGAATTAAAATTGTGTATGAATGAAATGGTGGTTTTTGCTTTCTGTGCTTGCCCATTCTTTATGCAATTATTTTCCATTCAAAACATACAAACTGACTTTTAAATCTGTGACACAGATTCAGAATGAATGCAAGAAAGTACTACTAAACAATTTTGTATCAATTTCCTTCGTTTTACCCTGCATTTACTAATGGGCACTTATGACAATCCAGCCATTTGTTCTGTTCTCTTGCAAGAGGCAGCAAAAGCTTCTTGTGAGTCCCAGGTTCTGCTGTCTCAGATGTGCTTTTTATCTGCTAGGATGTGTCAACCAGCAAAGAACGTAATTCTGATCCAAAGACATTCACATTTAATTAATATCAGTAACTGACAATGTTTAATTAATAACTTGCACTGTCAGCTTTATAGACTGGATTTCTTGTAAAAGGGGATATTTTTCAAAAAACTGAAAATTCTTGCATTGAATAGAATGGAAAAAACACCCATCCACTAAACAGTTGCATTGGCAGGGAATTTTTTAACTATAATTCATTTTTTAACTTTAACTAATTTTAAGTAATAACAAATTTTAACTTTAATTAATTTTTAAATTAACTTGAATCTAAACAGCATGGCTGTATTTGGGTGAGCAGTCCAAAACAGAGAATTCTGAATATTACATTGTGTGCATTTGGGAGGAGGCAATGTGTACGTACGCTTGATTCTTTTGGTAAATATGCAAAGCAAAGGATCAGGGGCATTGAAAAGCATTTTGGTCATTTAGAGACAGCTTCTCACCTGTCTCCTTTAGAGAAAATGCAGCCTTGCACTGCTGTGCATCCCACAGCTCCAACCTCCTGCCCATCCTAAAATACTCCTTGGGATCACCCTGGTGCCGCATTCAGCACCTTGGAAAGGACCAGCCTCATGTGGAGCATCACTACAGTTGTCACTTCAGCCTGGCATGAACTCCTAGATCCTCATCCTAAAATTAAAATATCCTATGGCTTTGACTTTTTGACAGTTTCTCTTAAAATCTGGAGTCAATCTCTTCTCTTTGCCTACCCCTCCTGAGCTCAACAGACACAAAAGTGTATCAAAGTTACTACTTTTGTGTAAGAAAAAAGAATCCCACAGCGTTTCTTTGTAATAACTGTTCAGCTACAAAATTTTATTGGTCTCCTTCTATGTTCCCTCTAGAGGATGTAATGCACAAAAGCATTGCCACGGAACATATAAAATTACAAATGAAATTTATTGTAAAAAGTAGAATGTCTTCTAGACTGGTGTCAGTATTTATTTCATTCATAAACCAAAACTGCAGGTATAATATATTCATTGTCAGCAAGTTCATGTGTGTAAATTGCCATCCAACAGTATTGACTGATATAAGACAGATATTGAAAAGACAATTTAAATTTACTCTTCCAAACATAAACTGTTCCACAAAAGCACTGTAAAAACTCCTTCAAAGTTTTGTGTTGTGCTTCACATTTATGGTTAACTACATAATTTGGTTGTGTCATAATCCACTGTGTTTGGCAATTTGGCATTAAAGGCCTGCAAAGCAGATTGGATCCTCACCACTTCACTGGTAGACAGTTTGAGTCTATGACGGAGCAAGCAAGAGAAGAGGTCCAGGCGACGTTGGCCGGGTGGAGAGAGTTTATTTACACGATCCCGAATCTCCAACAGCTGCAAAAGTGCTGAGTCCTGTGAGCCCTGAGTGTAGGGGTAGTCCAGCTGCAAAATCAAGTCTCGAATTGCTTCTGGGTCGAAGTGCATGCTGTAGCCAAACACTTGGATGTTGTTGATTTTCATGTAGCCCAGATTTCTGGAGGGATCAATAAATTCCAGGGGTTCGTAGTAGATGCTCTCATTGCCGTTTGGGCCGTTCGACTTTATTCGACTCCTCAAATAGATGTGCACAGTTTCAAAAAATGTCTTCCACTTGTTGCCCAGAGTCAGCGTCCAGTTATAGCACTGAAGGGGTAAGTCCAGCTTAGTCCGCTCCCAGTCTGGGAAATTATTTTCGTTCACAGGCATAAACCAGCTCTCAGAGTGGCTGCCCCCAAAAGGGTTGATATAAACAGCAAGGACGGGCTCCAAGGTGCTGTTCTTAGTCAGGCAAATCTGCAGAGACAGGCCCAGTATCATATGCACCAGGCTGGACTTGTACTTGTTGCTCTTGAGGGTGAGGAGCATGCGCTTCCTCCAGGAGGGGTCGAACCAGCTGTTGAGGCGCATGTCGTTGCTGATGAAGATGGCATGCACCTCGATCCTCCTGTCCGTCTTCTGCAGCAAGTACCTCATCTCCAGGTCCTGCAGGTCCGTCTCGAAGCCGATGTAGTGCTCGGTGGAGTCGGCCACCTCGGGCTTGCAGAGGCCCTGGCTGAGCATGTAGCCGGCGTTGCAGGCACCGCAGCGCGTGCGGTTGTCGGGGGCGCAGCTGAGGCAGGCGGCGCCGTCGCCCAGCGTGCAGGGCAGCGGCGCCTGGCACGCCACCTGGTCGTTGGGGCACGCGCACGTGTGCGTCTCTTCCGAGAAGCTGCCCAGCAGCCCGTTCTCGTTGCAGTACAGCAGCGACTGGAT
>VZSU01000830.1:28076-38363 GCA_013398715.1 Nesospiza acunhae | reverse complement strand
ATTATATAATACATAAATAATATATAAAATATTTTGGATTATTTATAATTTATCAATTTTATAGAAAGAGGACAATAAAGCTGGTTTTAGTGTCAGGTTAAGGCATGATAGCATCTGCTGTCAGATAGATACAGGTATAAATTGCCTCTTAATGCAGAATCACAAAAGAAGTTGCCTTATGAACCCACAGGCATGACAGGAACGTTTAGTTCAGGTATTTGCTTTCTCTGTGGCTCTGTCAAGGAAGCCTGACAAAGAACCATTTTCTGTAAATCTCTTCAGATTCATATCTTGAAATCCTACGCAGTTGAGATTATTTTTGTGGTTTTATTTGACCAAAGAAGAGTTAGTGTATATAAAAGTGTCTACAACTCTACTGTCCCTGTATTCTATTATGAAGATGATTTTTTTTTTTACTAGCTGGACCTGCATTGATTTACAGACAGTGGGCCAAAATTCTTTCCTAGAATAGCAACAGATCCCCACTCCTAACCTAAAGAGATTCTTTAGACAACTTCCAGCACTACAGAATCTCTACAGGAAGCCAAGCATGAGCATGTTGTGTTTACTTTTCATCTTTGGGGACAAAATTAAAAGATCACTTTAATGTGCTTCTTGTCATCTCATTTTGGTTTCACTAGGAGGAACAGTTAATGTCCTACATCACACTGGGAAAACATTCTGAAAGCAACAGTTTAGGCTGATGAGGCACAGCCACTAAGAGGATGACAATGGGAAGAGCAGAGCTACATGGAAATAGTCAGAAAATTATTTTCTTTGCATTTTTCAAGTCTTATTATTCCCAGCAGTGCACAGTTTAAAGTACTTGTTTTGTCTGCTGCAATCAGATCTGTTCTTGCCACATGAATGATGATGGTTGTGCAGTTTCTTCCCCTTTCATTACATTGTTTTGGAGAGAAAATACAAGACCTTCATTTTTTCCTGACTGGCTTTTAAGTCACATCTGAATTTGTCTCAAGGAGAAATCCACGGCATCTCAAATTATGGTATTTAAGAAACATGAAAATAAAGGTCAGTAAAAAAAAGGTTCTGATGACTTTTTAAATCTTTTTTTTTTTCCTTTTTTAGGGCAGAAATCTTGGTTGTTCAGGGTTGGGGATTTATATGCCTATAGCTTTAGGTATTTTCTAGAAGCATAAGTAAATATAATTACATGCACAACATGAACACACCTTATCATTATTCTTCCTGGTGCTTATTTGAATGTCAGCATTAAGCAAAAATATTTTGGGTGAGCCAACCGCATTCTGGGTGTTCCAACCACATGGTGTATAAAATATTGTTTTTTCTTAATTAATGATGCAATCTACTATTTCAATGATTATGAGAAGCAAAATCTCTAAAGTCACTTCTTTTTTGTTCTCTTTATTTTTAATGAGCCTACCTTCCTACTTCTATTTTGTTAGGGAATACAAGCAGCAATTTAAAAATCTGCATGAAATTACAAGCTGCAAAATAAAGTAAGTTTCTTTCTATAATTTAGTAATGTTATTTGTAACTTAGTATTATCTAGCTTATTTAAACTGCTATGTCTGGTGCTTAGCAGTTGCAAAGAGGTCAAGAGCTTTAGAGGGAAGGAGGTTATCTCCTTATTCCAGTGAAGTTCAAAACAATAACATTCTAATATTATTGCCTTCCTTTGAGTTCTCTTTACCTGATTTTAAACAGATTTCAAGAAGAATCTGCTTATACTTGTCTTTGATTATTTAACAAATACAATCTATTTTAAAAAATAAAATCTATTTCCTTACTTAACTGCTTGTTTTAAAATTAGCCATTAAGGAATACTGTTGCTCTTTTTAAATTTATTGCTTTCAGTGGAGCAAATTAAATAAATTATGCAAAAGTGCATAAAATGTGGGTGATACCTACTTTATTTAAGCCACTCACCCTTAATTGGGTAAACTCACGTTGGCATGTCATTACAAAATCCTTCTTTTTCTCCTAGAAATTCAAGATCAGATAAATTCGGGAGCCTGCAGCCAAGGGACAGGTTGGATTGGAAGCAGATGTGTCCTGCAGGTCACCACCTGGCTGAACAGCTGGTGCAGCTGAGGCTGCCACAGCCCCTCTGGGGACGGTGAACCTGGGGACAGGAGGGGTTCCAGGGAAGGTGAGAGGTGACAGCTCATCTGCCAGACCTGCTAACCCTGTGACAAGGGCTTCAAGCATTGCTAGCTTGGGGCTGGAAAATAAAGCACCCGGGGAGAGAGGCTTTCCAGTGTGGTTTGGAACTGCATAATCCAGCTGGAGCTGGATGATCCTCAAGGTCCTTTCCAACTCAAAATGTTCTGTGATTCATTCTGTGCAGAAAGTGGTGCACCTAGGGGATCTTCTCTGTGCCTGGACATGGATGTGTGTGGGAAACAGGCAGATTTGGACACACTTCCAGTTCTGTGACTTCCCCAACATCACAGAGATGTGGTGGGTGGACAGAGACTCCTTGGAGAAATCAGGTAGAAGGGGAACACTTGCACTCCCCAAAAAAATGAGACTACAGAACTAAAACCTCACTAGAGAACAAGGAATGAACTGGTTGGCATCTCCAGGGCAGGGGTGAGAGCAGAGGACAGCGAGAGGGGCACTGTCAGAATCTTTACACACCATAAGACAAAAGGAAATGGATGAAGCCTCCCTGAATTCACAGAATCGCTGGGTTGGAAGAGACCTTCAAGATCATCAAGTCCAACCCAGGCCCAACACCTCAACTAGACCATGGCACATCCAGTCTTTTCTTAAACACATCCAAAGATGGTGACTCCACCACTTCCTTGGAAAGGCCATTACAGAACTTTATCACTCAGAACCAACTGGAGAAAGCAGCATGACCACAGGTGCCCTGAGCAAGGCTCGAGAAAGCTCTTCAATTATTCTTTTGACAAAAATAAAAAAAAATTATTATTTGATTTGGAAAATTCCACATGCTGGCCTGATGAGTTAGTTTTCCAAACCCTGGGGTGTAGAACCAGCTTCCAAAGCTAATGAAACCAGCAAGAATAGTGCTGGTCACTCCACTGAGCATAAAATAAAAATGGAGTATTTGAAATACCTGTGTCTTCCTCATCCTGCAAAGTTATGTATAGTTATAATCAAAAGCTATTTCTGATCATTCACACACTTGAAATCACAGCTTTACTGTAAAGTTCTAATAAAGTAAAGTAAAGAAGTAAATTTTTAGTTTAATTAAATATAATATTTTTGAGCACAGGATAGTTGTCAAATTATATAACAAATTATAACTTCCTGGAAATTGTTTGGAATTTTTTTGAACTTCTTTTGTTTATTAATATCAAGTCATTGAAATCAATGTTTAAAAACCAGCACAAAAGTACAAAATAAGTGCTAAATCTGGGCAGAATTTTTATGGAAACATGAATATTGATTGTCCTGTTAGTAGAAAACCTGTTGTCTCTATAAGAAGAGGCTCTGACTTATGAACATGGAGCCAGGTAACCCTTCCAAATCCCAAATTCCTGCCTTTTAGTTAAGACCCCAAAACTGGGTCTCCATTGTTCTGGGGTTTCAATCTCACCAGGTTCTGCAAAGAGCTCCTGCTCACATAAATCACACCTTTAGGGAAGAATAATTCCTCCCTCATTAATAATAATAATAAGAATAATTTCTCCCTCCTTATTCCTCCTCATCTCATCAAATATGTCAATGTGAAAATACCTGGAGGTGCATGACAATATTCCACAAATTTTCTCAGTTCTTAAAATTTACTTGGAAGCAGATTTTTAACTAATTCTGCTTCAATGACTACTTCAGCTCCAAGTTCTACTCATTTCCTACTCTGCTACAAGCTCAGGCTACTATTGCAGGATGAAGAGACTCCTGTGGTTGAATTTGCTGCCCCATCAACTGCACCAGCTTTCAGCTGGAATGCTTGCAGGGGAAAGAAAGCCTGCCAGATAATCTCACTTTTACACAAGCATGCTAAAAACATGATAATCCTAGGGAAGTTAATGCCGCAATTAACACCAGCCAAGTTTCTGATGAGAATCTTAATGCTAGACATAAATCATAATTCCGAAGTGCATTTAAAATATTTTGCAATTCTTTTTCTTCCTATGAAAAAAAAAAAAAAACTTTACTGAAAAACAGGATTATTTTTACTAGAGTAGTTGCAAGCTTAGTCCAAACCACGTGCCTATTCCTGTTCAGCACACTGTAACATTAAATGTAAGAACAAAGCACTATGGTCACCCTATAGAATAGCTGGAGCAAGTATTTAATCATGATATGACACTTTTACCTCCTTCTCTGCCTCACTAAGTGCTTAACATCTGTTGTACATCAGATGGCTCAGTAGCAGATGATGAGTACTCAGTGAGGCAGATGCTAAGTAAAAAAATGAAGACAATTTAACAAGAGGAGAGGCAGTAAAATACCCATTACCTACTTTCCCCTTCTTTGGAGGCCAAGTCCAGTATAAATCTGTGAGACAGCAACATCAGCACCAAATGCACTTACAGCCATCTCTACAACATCCTACTCTGGATCAGGTGGATTTACATCTTGGGAAGGACAAGGCAGACTCCAAGCGCTTTGTTTCTGTGCTCTGATTCAAAACAACAACAGTAATGGCTGCTTAATTTTATAATGGTCTTTATGAGAATGGTGTTTTCTTCTAGGAATCAGGGTAAAAGCGCCAACTGCACACCAGCCAGGAGAGCAGTGAGTGATTGTAGAATCACAGAACCACAGAATGGTTTGGGTTGGGAGGTACTTCAAAGCCCATCCAGTGCCACCTCCTGCCAAGGGCAGGGACACCTTCCACTATCCCAGGTTGCTCCCAGCCCTGTCCAACCTGGCCTTGGGCACTGCCAGGGATCCAGGGGCAGCCACAGCTTCTCTGGGCACCCTGTGCCAGGGCCTCCCCACCCTCACAGGGAACAATTCCTTCCTAATATTTAATCTAGCCTGTCCTCTGGCAGTGGGGAGCCATTCCCCCTTTTGCTGTCACTCCATGCCTTGTAAACAGTCTCCCTCTTTCTTTCCTGTAGGCTCCCTTCAGGCACAATTTGGTCACCCCAAAGCTGCTCCAGGCTGCACAATCGCAGCTGTGCCAGCCTTTCCTCCCCTCCATCCCTCTGCCCACGCTGGTGCCTCCCCTGGGCTCTCTGCAGCAGCTCCAGCTCCTCCCTGTGCTGGGGCAGCTCTGCAGGTGGGGTCTCACCTGAGCTCAGGGGCACAGGGGCACAATCCCAATCCCTCCCCTGCTGCCCACGCTGGGGCTCAGCCCAGGGCAGGGGGTTCAGGGCTGGGGCAGCTCCAGCTCTCACCCCCAGCACCCCCAAGTCCTTCTTCCAGGGCTGCTCCAGCTGCTCCTCCCAGCCTGGACTGAGCCCCGGGGTTGCCCTGAGCAGCCCTGGTTAAACCTCCTGGGGTTCCCATGGGCCACTCCTGGGGCTTGTCCAGGGCCCTCTGGATGTCACCCTGTCCTTCAAGGGTGTCACTGTACTCTCAGCTTGCAAACCTGCTGAGGATGGCCTTGAACCCTCTGTCATTAGAAGATTGAATGCTTTTAGTTAATTCAGCCTCACAAAATTACCCACCACTGAAATAAATGTGCCTGAAATCATTCTCCGGTGGCTCAGGTTACAGGTGTGGCAGTGATTCTCTGGGTGACACTGCAAATCCCACTGCCAAGGATGGCAAAGGGGAGCAGTGCAGCTGCTCTGAATTCACATCTCACAATTTCGCTGCTGCTCTCTCTACCTGAGCCAGGAACTTTCAGGCTGACCCAGAGGTCTGGGTGATGTGTGCCATGGTGAACACAAAGAGTGGTGTAAAGCAGGGAAGGGCTATGATGCTTTTCTAAATGAATATAAAGGAAAGAGAAACCTCTACCTGAGGGATGCCTGCTAGCATACACAGAAAGGATATTAATTAGCTATGGAATTTTAATGGGAATGTTGTCTCCATATGCTGAAATTGCTTCCAGCATTGAAGTGGATGCAGTAACTAAAGAAATCTGTCCAGTGTGAGGATGCTCTGGGGTGACTGGATGAACCGGGAGCATGTTGCTGGATTATGTTGCTGGGGCTGTACACAATCTAAACTGGATCTACTTTGAATTATGGAGCCAAAATACCTTGTTTTCCCTGCTAATCACATTTAGGGATAATCTTCCCAGATCCCCTAGCCCTCGTGCCACCATTCTGCAGCTGTTGCCTGGGCCCCTCAGGGCTGGCACAAATCAAAAATACATATTCTTCCTTTTAAATTCCACATAGTCCTTATATCACGAGAAGTAGAGGAATTAAGCCCCTATATTGAGTGGTTGAAACCTTTTGCATCTCACAGAGAAAACTGCCATGGGTTTAACAATATTTCAAGCTAAACAATATTTTGGGACTAAAGCATGTCATATTTCAGAGGATGTTTCTACTTGGTCTGTTATGAATTGATTTAGAAAGCTTTGTAGTTTTAATTATGCCGATGTTACACTCTTATGATTCTCATAGTAAAATTTTTCTAATACTAAACATTTCTGCCACACACAACCCCAAAAGAATAATTATTAAGAAAAAAATTAAGATAGTATATTCACAATTCTTTTGACACAGCCCTAATCATAATGACCATTGTGGTATTTTTAATTGGGAATCAAACTGCTTTGTAGCACCAAATATTTATGTAAAGGGAGACAAATCAGAGATAAGCTTTGAAAGCTTTTACTGAATAATGATCCAAAGTGCAGCAGGGACAAAGGAAATACACAGAAAATTAATTAATGGAGTCAATTATAGAACAAAAGGAATCAGAGCTGTTAGGAAAATTAAGAGTTTTCCATGTAAAGGGAGAAAGAAACATGCACAAAACCCAACCAAAATACTCCAACCAAAAACCTCCACACCAGCCAAGCAATGTGTGCTTCTTGGAGCCACTCACCTGTTGGGTGTCAATGTCTGCGTGTGCTTGTGTTTGTGTTGCTAGGTCTGTGAAAAACTGACCTTGGCTCACAGACTAGCCACTCATTTTGTGGAATTTTAGGCGGAATTTTCCAGATATATCTTAAAGTATTAACGTAAAAAAAAAAATTATGGACTTATTATAAGATTTAACGAGATGCCTCTGTGACACTCAGGTTAATAAACCCCTTTAGGGGACTAGAAAAGTAACAGCCAAATTTACTGCAATGTAATAATCTTTTTTTTTTTTCTGTGTGTGAAGGAAAAACTGGGGAAACATCACAATATTGAACAAACTGAAAGCAAACACTGAAGTGCCTTTACTTTTACAGGGAGATGAGGGTGTGATAACGCTGTGTGGATTTCTGTACACAGTCCTGGAACAGTTTAGGTTGGAAGGGACCTTTCAGATAATCCCATCCAATCCTTCCCCATGGGCAGGGACACTTTCCACTATCCCAGGTTGCTCCAAGCCCTGTCTAGCCTGGCCTTGGACATTTCCAGGGATCCAGGGGCAACCACAGCTTCTCTGGGCACCCTGTGCTGGGGCCTCACCACTCTCATCCTAAAAGGAATTTTTCTTTATGCCCAGTCTAAATCTGCCTTCTCTTACTTTAGAACCACTGTCCTTTATCCCCTCACTACAGACCTTCTTTAAAAATGTCTCTGCATATTTCATATAAATCCATAAAATCTCACTCCATAGAAGTCTCACTCTGTATTGATGTTGCCCACTGTATTTTCCCTGCATTTCTGCCAGACTTTCCCTCCCAGCTGGATTTATTAGCCCCAAAAGATGCTCACATTAATGTAGAGCAAGGGCAGCTCTTTGCTGTTTTCAGCAGACCATAAGGTAGAGGTAAAAAAGAAAGAAGTGAAGGAACACCCTGACTTGGGAAAAAGAGGAAAAAATTAAATAGGATTTTGAAATGAAAACTCCCTTCACTGAATAATTTAAGATGGAAGTGTAAATGTAGCTAATTCATGGGTTTCTTTGAATTTTAATATGTATATATAAACCTAATTTCAGTATTTAATCTCTAGGAGGAAGGGAGCCAGTAGCAGCTACCAAGAACAACTGGATTCCCTTGTCAAGATCTTGAGGCCAAATGCACAATAATAGTCCAAGTTGTTTGTGTGTGCTTTACTGGCAACAATAACAAGAGGTGCCAGCAGCTCTAGCAGGCAGTAGGAATTCTGGAATTAATAAAAAAATAGCCTTGACTGAAAGCTCTTTGTGCACAATGCAGCAGATCACAAAAATCTATTGAAGATGCGAACAGAATGCTGTGTGTTTTAACTTCAGACAGGATGAAGCAGCATCCACTTTTTTGGAGTATTTTCTTCAAAACAGGAGTAAAATAGAAAGTTCAGAAACTGGAGATAATTTCTGAGCTAAAGCCTTTCAATGTATTGTAGGACAATCAAAAATCAAGCACAAGGGCAATTGATAGTGTTACTGAACCATAACAGACGCACAAAAACCCCACTGTTGACAAAAGCATCCAAAGTTTTAATCATGGTAAGGGGTAAATCTGGATATGAAAAGAGATTTAGCACCAGAAAATGCAGCCATCGATTCCAGACTTTCTGGAATTAAACCTCATTATTCCAGGTAAAATCAGAGCCTCATTAACAGCCAGTAGCAGAGAGGCAAGTCCATGATTACATCTGTGAAGCTGATCCAAGACCATTCCATCTTCTCATTTTCCTATTGATTTTGAGACAGTCCTGTTTTAGGCATCCTTATTCTAGATACAAATAGCTGAAACAAAATAAAACAAGCAAACAAACAAACAAATAAATGAAAATCTGTTTCTGCAAACTTTGTGTCAGCTATAAATGTGGAGCTGGGGAAAATCTGCTTTTATTTCTGTGTGATGATGGCTATAGACCAGTCACTTGCTCTTTTCTTTGATAATGATCCTTATTTTTTTCCCTGCTGTTTCCTATTTGGATTATAAATGTAGTTATCCCTAAAAGCTACTGGAATATAAACAGCAGCAATCTGTCATTTTCTTCCATTGTGCAGAACCAGGATTACAGCAAAGCAAGAATCTCCCAGACAAGAGTAATGGTCTTAATTAAAGAATACAAAACTCAGCTCTGTGTTCATACCTCGCTTGTCATGTTATTAAACAAAATAAACTAAAATAAGACTGTGAGATCAGTGTGCTTTTTTTCTCCAATTTTGTAATAACTGAAAATAACTATAATTTTGAGCAAACCCTTAACATTTTAATACAGGCACAAAACACATTGCAAAAGACGTGTTCGGTTTTCTGCCATGGTATGTCCGAATAAATTGCAAGGACACCCTTAAATTTCTGAAGGAAAATGAAAGGCTGTCCAGAAAAGTTGGATCCTGCTGTTTTAAAAACAACATGTATTTCACTTCACTTAAAATTGTATAATACTTGTAATAATATGTCACTTGTGTAACAATCATAAACAGAGAAATTATTAAAACAAATGGCCAAACATTGCATGTCCACAATATCAGTTAGGAGACAGACTTGCAATAATGCTTATGGCAAATATCAAGCGATTGTATCTCCTAGAACATTTTTGCATTCCTTAAACAATCAAACCAACAGCCTGAAATCGAATATAGAAGTTGATAGAAAGGGTGAAAAAAGAGCAGTTTTCTACATGTTAATAGAAAAATTAGTGTAGATAAGAGTGAGAGGCCAAAGTCCCACCTTAGAAAGTATGGAATTGTGATGTGCACCATTAGAGGAACTCTGCATCACACCCTGAAGCAATGACAACTCTTATTGCAAAGAAAGACCAGGTTGCTCCTGAAATGCTATTTTTCTACATAGGTAATCTCCTTCTGATGAGTTCATCCCCTGTTGGTATTGTCTGCCTTTAAATGCCATCATATTCAAGGGTGGAAAGAAAATCTCCACATGCAGAACAGCTTCATTGATACCTTGACATTTTTATTTAAGGGAATATAATTAAAAACACACACACAAGCCCATCCAAAACAACATCAAAAAGCTGACAAAATACCCAACACGTTGGTCCTCTTTAAATTCCTCCTTTTTAAAATTAACAGACTGCTACAGAAGGAATTAATTTAAGGAACTTGTCTTTCACAAAGAATTCCTAAGTGTTCACATCAATAACCAAAAGTGGATTGGAGCAGACAAGATTTCCTTGCAGGAGAAGAAAAAAAAGATCTGTTGGAGAATCTGTTTTTCTGACATGTGAAGTATAACATTTCAGAGCCTCCAAAGGCATGGGTTTTAAGGCATATTTAGCATTCTTAACAGAGTCATTCCAAGAATCTTGAATTTTAATCACAGTGGGACACTAAAGGTTCTGGAGGAATTCTATCATT
>VZSU01000830.1:0-28066 GCA_013398715.1 Nesospiza acunhae | reverse complement strand
CATATATATGTACATACACACACACACACACACACACACACACATATATATACAAAGTTTTCCTCCTTAATACCCCAGGCACTCTCAGAAAGGTTTATCTCTGCCTTCCAGAAAAAACAGATGAAAATCAGGGGAAAATCAAAAAGGAAAGCTGAAAAAATCCCCTGAAAAAAAAAAAAAAAAGTCCTCCCAAACACACACTCAGGGGCTCTAAATGAACCAAGGGAACAAAGGTTATGACGGCATGAGGGAAATGGTGATGATACTAATTAATGGAAATGAATGATGAAGAGATAAAATTGAATTTTTTACTGAGGATAGAGAAATGGCAAAGAGCTCATTTTCTTTACCACTTTGTACAGAATTCTACACCACCTGTAGTTCAGTATCTTTGCCCTTTAAACTCTTAAAGCTCATCAGGTTGGTTAAATTTTAAGACTGTGAATGAGGTCATGAAGAACAAAGGATATCATAGGGTTAGCTTTTAAATCTTTAATTACTGGGGTAAAAGCACTGCCAAAATGTACCCAAAAGGATTCCACACATTCTTGATATTGCAAATGATATTCCACCTTCTATTGTATTTATAGTAGAAGTGACAACAAAAGCCTCAAGACATGATCCATATGGAAAAACCAACCTGCCTCAAGAGCCTTTGCCTTGAGGAGATCCCGATCTAAGTGCAAACCAGACCAGATAAATAGAAATGGGCTGTAGGATGTGGTCACAGAGGTTTTAGAGCTGCAGTGAGGGTTGGGGAGGACTGGAGGGGGATCACTGCAGAGCCACGAGCTGAAATACAAGTCTGGATCTTTAGCAACCCCTCTGTCATGCAGAAGATTTCCTGCTGTGCACAGTGAGTACCACTGAATAACAAGGAATAGCCACAAAAATAGCACTGACGTCTTCAGGCAAACATATCAGCCAGGATTTCTCCTGTTTGTCTCACACGTGGGGCTTGGAAATATCTTTGACATGGATTCTAGTGGATAAGGTGGTTTAGCATTTGTATTACAGGGGAGTTTGCAGATTTTGGTGGAATTTCTTTCAGTCTGCACTTTCTCCAATCATTGATGACTTTTCCCTCTTCCCAAGCTGTGGCGCTCCTGATGGACAGCAAAGGTAAGAGGGTTTGTCACAGGCAGGTAAACAGGGCTGCAGCACAAACACTCTCACCTCGGTGAGTAATTACACTGCCTCTGCCACACCAGCCATCTCCAGGGGCAAAAGGACTGAGCAGCCCAAATCCACATATAGCCCGCTGCTTTTCACAAGGCTGTTTACAGCCAGGATCAACATGCCCAGCAAGTCAGAGAAAAATTGGCTCTGATCAAATCCTTTCTTGGATTTTGAAGTTTACTCTTAAAAGCCAAACACTCCTTCTCCAAACCCCACTCTGTCCATGATACAAGGAGAGCAAATTAACATTGGCTTTACCTCTGGCAGGAGTTTTACAATCAGTGCTGTTTATTGCAATAAAGCAATTACTAGTCAGGCATTACTATTATCTGAATGCCTATTACCCCCTTAATCTATCTAATTCACCTCGCTATGGGCTTGCCCCCAAAAAAAAAAATTATGGCAGTAGTAAAAAGGACCCCTTTAACTTGAGAGCATTCCTGATCAATCACTTACATAGTCCTAATATTTTTAACACCAGCCTGTAGCTCTGTGAGAAGCCACAGGAGCTCCTGCTCGGTGATGTAATTTTAAAAGTAATTTTAAGAGTACCACCCGTCCTTGTAACCAGCAGTATATTGCCAGTGATCCTTATTTACTCAAATAATACTTGACTGAATTCTTTTAAAACTCTACAGCAGTTTGCACTGGCTGTCTTTAGTTTCTATGGAAACACATTCAATTATTATTTTGTCACACAGGACTGAATTGCTGCATAGACTCCCCACCACAAATGGGCACTTGAACTCTTGAATATCTCTACCCTCAGCTCCAGAAATAAAGGTTTGTTGGGTACTCAAAGACCATTTAGCTTCCCAGCATGAAATGATTGTGATGGAGGAGAATATTTGAATTGTCCTGGCTTAATCTTTAATGCATCCCACTAAATCCTGCAGCTTGAGGATCTCAATGATTTCCCATCTTCTAGTTGAGGATGATATTAAGGTAAAAATAACCATTATAAAGAGGAAGATAAGGTTGCTGTGGGAGAAAGCCTCATTGTCTTGCTAAGGGAGTCGTTGTTTTCTTACTGATCTGCAATCGGATTGATTCTTCTACTTAAAATATTCTGCTGAAGTTGAGCATGGTTGTTGAGGTTGTTTCACAGACCTTTTAAACTTTGGCCTCTTTAATATAGTTTATATTTTCCTCTTTTATCATTTGCAGGTAATGCTGTTTAGCATGTAAAACACAAACCCATACACATGAACCCATTCGATGGAGTGCAAAACATCGTCTGTAGTGCCAAGGCACCCCCAAATCTTGGTGTTGATCCTCCAGGTAATCCTGAAGTCAAGCCCAGTCCTCAGGTACAGCATCAGAAGGAGGGGAGCTGTAAGATAGGTTGAACTCTGCCTGGAGACCCTTCAGAAATAATTCCTGTGGCCTTTCCTAAAGCATGAATCATGACTTGGAGTCAGGGACTTGGAGTGAGGACTCAGCTCAGAGACAGACTGGACTTCAGATAAAACAGACACAAAGTGAAGAGGAGATGACCAAAAGTGTAAAAGCCTGCTGCAGAAACCTGGTTTTAGCATTGTGGCAGCCAAAAGAAAAATAGCCTTTCTCAACTCTCATACTGTTTGCAGTAAAATTACATTTATTTTAATGTTGGAAAGCATTTATTAAAAATTTTCTTCTTGACTAATTTTTATTTCTGTTTTGGGGGGGTTGTTTGTTTTGTTTTTTTTTTAATCATCTATAAATTTTTCTTTATATACAATCTCTTTGGAGAACTGAGGGGCAATATCTTCCATAAACAAACTGCTAATTATGAACACCTTGTACATAACACTGACCAGGTTTTCCTCTAAATATCACAGGGAGATTCATTACTAATACATGAAAGATGGTCTACAAACTTTTTCTAGGCAAACTCAGCAAATATTGAAGAAAATACTTAATAACCAGTGTGCTGGGAATTGCCTTACTCTGGTTCCAGACCCAGAGCATTTAGGGAGCAGCTCTCTTATTTGGGAGGAGGATGGAAACAGCATGTTGTCCCCACATGAGATAGATGGAAGTGGGTAAAGCATGACTTTTCCTTCTTTTGCCAGTGGCTGATTCATAGTCGACATAGCTGCAATTCTTCCCCTCCTTGAGCAGAAATCTTTCTGAGAAGGGATTGATGGATGAGACTTTCTGCCCACAAAGGACACCATACCAAGGACAAAGAGACCCAAAAGGGTCATATAAGGTCACATCACAGTGAATTCAGAACTTGTACTCCATTACCCTTTCCCTTTCCCTTTCCTTTTCCCTTTCCCTTTCCAGAAACTCAGCCTGCTGTGCATGGTGCTTTGGATCTAGCATCACTTTCTTTTCCCTTTCCCTTTCCCTTTCCCTTTCCCTTTCCCTTTCCTTTTCTTTTCCTTTTCCTTTCCCTTTCCCTTTCCCTTTCCCTTTCCTTTTCTTTTCCTTTTCCTTTCCCTTTACCTTTCCCTTTTCCTTTCCCAAACTCCTTTTTCTTTTCCTTTTCCTTTTCCTTTTCCTTTTCCTTTTCCTCTCCCTTTCCCTCATCAAATACCAACCCTAAAACAGCAACAAAAACAGAGAACAGAAATCCTGCAAAGTTTAGAAATGCAATTATTTGGGCTGATCCCTAAAACCAGGCTATCCCTGTAGTCTGTGCAGTTACCCCCAGTCTCTTATTTATTTTTCCTTTCATTCTCTTACACTGAAAGTGGCTCATGAATTTCTCATGTCTCAGTTCAGTTGCCAGAGACCTTCAGCCCATTCCAGTGTGTTGAAGGCACCACTCACCTGTGTGTGACATTTTCAGAGCCTTTGAGCAGCAGGGACTGAGCTGAGCTGTACAAAAAAAAATCAGCTTCTCTCCTCAGGCTCCACTACAAGGTAAGGAATTGGTGGGGATGCTGTTCCAGACACCGCTCATGATTCTCCTGGTTTGCTGCTACAGGAGTGGAGTCACTGAGCAGTGAATTTAATTTAGTGCACGAGCAGCACTCATGTTCTGCATGACAACAACTTGCAAATACTTTCTTAGGCACTACATTTTCAGGCTCAGGGAACCCTCTCCAATTAAAAACAGATTGTCCTTAATAGAATCTATAAATGTGAACTAGAGTGTCTGTCCTATTTTCTTTTGCTAGATTTTTTTTTCCCTTTGTGACAAGTTTAACCCAACTGTTTTCAGCTTTATTGTCCTGATAAGACAGCAAATTCCATTTCCTGCCATCTGTTGCTAAATTTATAATCTTCCACAAGATCACTAGGTATGTAGTGGGGGGGAACTTCTGTTTTTTTGGAGAACTTACTATAGATAGGCAAAATGATTCTCACATTTTTGACTTGCCAAACCCTACCCTGATGGGTATTTAATACAAATATTAAAGAAAAAGGTGTTTAAGATTCTGCTCCTACATTCTCTATTTTGTGAGGTACTTTGTCAGTTTCATCTGTCTCTTCAAACTTACAGTTTATTTTCTTGGATGTGATGGTTCTTTAAGCTTGTTTTTTAAGCTTATTCAAGTGGTCTTTTGCATTTCCTATTAACTGCTTATGTTATCCCTCTGATTTTGATGGATCCCTCCTTTCAATACCCAGGAATTTGCAGAGATGAGTAGTTTTGCTGTGGCACTGTTCCAGTTACTCTCATGTGGAGATAAACTTGCTCTTTCTGTTTACTTTTAAATCTACACATAATTGCTTGTCAAACTCACACCTCCTTGGTGTCCTTCAAAAAGCTGGAAAAGAGAATCCATCCATGAGGATGGTGATGAAAATTAAGAGATATCTTAAAGCAAACAGAAAAAACCAGCAAATAGATGTTCATAAATTATTTGAAACAGGGAATTTTAGGAAAAAATGTGGTCATATATGAACAGAGAGTTCTCAAATGCGTAGGTACAAAGGAGATACTCACTGAGTATCTCCTGGTTTCTGGTTCTGAGACTTCCAATAATCTCACTGCCATTTAAGTGTTCTCATTTGGGGCCCCAAAGGAACCTTGTTTGGCTTGTTTTGGTTTAATGTTGCATGTGTTCCCACTTGGATTCTGAGTGGGAAAATGTTTATTTAGTAGTAATGTCTGTGAGTGCTCCCTACCATTCCTCTGCTATTTCTGCCAACATGATCTGGAAGTGTTCAGGTAATATCTAAAAAATTTGGAGAGGGTCAGAATTATTAAGAGCATTGAGTTTCTCCATGTTTTATGAAAATAGTAACACAGTTCATAGAGTGGAGAAACTGTTAATTTGTAATGTGAGCCCAAATAATCCGTAGATTCAGGTGGGAATTCAGCAATGAGAGGCTACTTTATAGGGAAGCAGGACTTGATAATTTCAGCATTTACAGAACTATTTTCTCCTTGAATAATTTTTCCCCATTTTAATTTTTTTAAAAAAACAAAGATTCCTGAAAAAAACCTCAAACTATTATTTCAACATATTTGTAAAAGCATAAAGAATCAGATATATTTTAACCATAGACAGCAATATGTTAATATGCATTTACATTATTTATCATTCTAAGTGTTTTGCTGAGGTTGGTATATTAGCATTATTCCTACTTGTTTTGAGGCAAAGCAATGTCACCTGTTATTATTCATTTCTTGCTGACCTGCTAAGTATTCTTTATTAAATTTATGCTTCTCCTAGTGGGATCT
Source organism: Nesospiza acunhae (assembly GCA_013398715.1). Lineage (NCBI taxonomy): Eukaryota > Metazoa > Chordata > Aves > Passeriformes > Thraupidae > Nesospiza > Nesospiza acunhae. Next base: position 22,260 of record VZSU01000830.1, on the reverse strand, counting down.
ATCCTTTTAAGAACTTAAGGAGCACAAAAGTGGCACTGTAGTAATGCATGGAAAATAGTTCAGTGTTTAGCTTTAGTTAAGTACACCATCATTGCCTCGTAAATGTGTGCAATACCATATGCTTACAAATAAACAGGTGAAAAAATGGAGATTTTCCACAGAAAAATAGGGCGGGGTGGTTAAAATACAGTTAATATTTTCTCTTATTCATTCATTAAAAGTGTAACACATCCATGACAAAATAAATATTATTACACGAAATTTGGTACTGAGCCCATGTCAGCAGCTGATCTGGCCCTTAACATGCATTCTGAAGAACACAGAGTACAGAAAAGTGGAAATAATGAGTATTATTCTTCTATTGAAAGTAATTTTTAATAGCTGAAATTTTATTTGTGAAAAGAAACTTTAGAAAAATTTTAATTATTTATGGTTAATATTCTTTGTACTGTATCTCTTTGATATCTGCCAGCCTGAGAGCAAGATTTTCTGCAGATCAATACAGCTCCTGCTGCAGAATCAACCTGAATCCTTTTAGATATCTATACAGTTAAAATTAATTAAATTAGAGTATTAATATTTAATTACTTATACATTTATATTGTCTCACAAATAACAGCAAAAGGGAATGGGGAAAAACTTAAGCAATAAGAAATTTCTCTTTTTGTGACTCAATTCCTCGCAAGTAATAGAATCAAAGACAATGAATCAAGGAAAAATTGAGTTTTTACAAAAAAGCATTTTATTTAAGAGAGTCACCATAAAGAAGAACCATGATTCTTTTGCCATGAGATCAATGGGTATCTTCCAGCTGATGCCAACAACCCATCAAAAAAAAATCTTCTTTTATGATAGGGTTTTCACATGGCACATGGCATCAATTCTAATTCCAGCTGGGCTTCACGAGAGTTTAGATGGCTGCAAATTTTTATCTTGTAATTAGTGGGCAATGAGAACCATAAGTCAAATACCCTTTTATGCAGAGCTGTTCACATCTCTATTAATATATTTCTCCTCTGTATCTAGGTAACTTCTGTACCTCTAACCTCTCTCTTGCTGCTCAGGTCATCTAGGGGCTGGTGTAGAGTTTCCAACAAGGAAGTAATACCAGGACACTCTGGGGCAAATCTTTAGGCTCAAAAACCTAATACCCTTTTTTGCACATTCAGCTGGTGGGATGCTCAAACCCTTGGGCTGTCCCAGCCACCATGGAAACAGCAAGTCCAACAGGCAGGTCAACAGCCCACCGAGCAGCACAGCATGCACAGCGCAGGGCAGCAGGAGGCAGGGGGACAGGGAAGACACAGCATGGGCAGCTTCCAGAAAAGTTATATATATATATAGATATATATAATAGATATAGATATAGATATATAGATATATAATATATTTCTCCTCTATATAACTTATGTACCTCTAACCTCTCTCTTGCTGCTCAGGTCACCCAGGTGCTTGGGTACAATTCCCAACATGGATAGATGGATAGACTACCAAGACACCCTGGGGCAAATCTTTAAGCTCAGATGTTCTCCTTGAAACCTTTTTCCCACTCTCATCCTGGCTTTGGGGCTCAGGGAACAGTGACAGCTGTAACTTTGCTGCTCAGGTCACCTGTGCCCAGCCCCAGCCATGCCCATCACACCTGCACAGCCCACCTGAGCCACAGGAGCTCAGCAAAGATCTCTTCATGCTCAGCCAGGTATTTACACCTCTTCCAATATTTTAATGATGACCCCAATGTCCCTCAAACAGCTTTCCAGTTTTTTTTTATGTTCCTCATCCTCCGTGAATGGTGAATTCCACAGAGGAGGACTGAGCTTCTAGGAGTACATTTCCTTTTGTAAGAACACGGGAGCTGTTAAGGCTCCAGTCATCATGTAGCTATTCACAAGTGCTATGCTACAATAATCCACTTTTATGGGAGTTTGGAAGATGAATATAAAATAACATAATCCCCAGCTGTGCTGTTATGTGCAAAGCCATCCCATTAATCACACTCAGTTTTACTTTACAGCTTTAAGGTATGCAAAGTGTTGCTGCCATTCAGGTGCCTTAGTACTGGCAGTTGCACACCCTAACTGCATTTTAAAAGCTACCTTCTCAAGAAATTAAGCACTCAATCTTTTCCTTTCCTCCAGTGGAAATGGTAATTCAGCACCTTCTGATGTCAACAACATATGCAGAGCAGCCAAAAGCTCTAGGTGAGCAAATGAAACCTCAGCACTGTGACAGCCTCCAGACCTGAATATAACACGTTAAATACTTAAGAAAAACCCAAATGTAGCTCAATAATTCTGTTTCTTTATGGGTTATCTGAACTGATTTCAGATCTGCACTTTTCATGAGGCTACTGAGCACAAATGGCAAACCCACATCATTATGGGTACAAGAGATGAGATCATTTGGGGTTCACAGGCATGAATTCATGCTAGACTGATATTGCCAATAAAGACATTAAATTCTTCTTGGGGCCTGTGGGAGCTTGCAGACCTAAGAGTGAAAACAAGTGAAACTTAGAACTGCTCACTTCCTTCCTGGAGCTGAAAGCATTGATGGGATGGTTGGATTTGAATGGTGAGTGACCAACTGAGTTTAGATCTTTAAAAAAGAGGATATTAATTAGATTAGGCATTAGGAAAAAAATCCTTCCCTGTGAGGATGGGCAGGCCCTGGCACAGGGTGCCCAGAGAAGCTGTGGCTGCCCCTGGATCCCCTGGATCCCTGGCAGTCAGTGCCAAGGCCAGGTTGGATGGGGCTTGGAGCAACCTGGGACAGTGGAAGGTGTCCCTGCCCATGGCAGGTGTGGCACTGGATGGGCTTTGAGGTCCCTTCCATCCCATGATTCCAGGATCTATATGACAAGGTCAGGAAGAGAGGATACAACTGGTTTCTGGGTTTTTATCTGGTTACTACTTTTTTACCTGATAGTTGCAAATCCAATTTGCTACTAAATCATCAAGGCAACGCCTCAGATCAGACCCCTGGAAATGATGGGAACCAGCCTTTTCTTCCAAAGTGTGGCAAGTTCTGTGACTCCGAGGGATCAATATGTGATGTACCCCCCTAAAATGAAGGTTCTCAGAGAGTAAAAGCAGAAATCACAAGTCAGAACAGTTTTATAAAACTCCTGAGGATGGATTTAAGAAACAATTTATATATATTTTTTTTTTTAAAGAGGCAAACTTCTGTGCAACATAACTTGTATGCTCAAGAAGTTTTTACTTGACAATTTTGAAGGAAAATTGCATACTTTTTTTAAAGAAAGAGTTCTTCAAATGTTCCTTTATCATAGGTAAACATGAATATGATTTTGTGTGAGCAGTGTTGTCTATTTTATATCAGTTTTTAAGGATTATGATCTGCAAAGGAATTTCTGGTTGTGTTTACTATTAGGGTTAGGTATTTAAACCAGGAATTACATACAAATTTTGTGAATTTCATAGACACAGGATGTCAGTTCCATTTCATTATCAAGAAAAGTGAAATGGGTAAGAAGAACATAGTGAATGCTCTTGCAAACTTCAAAGGTGAAATAGATCAAATAAGTTTTTTGTGAAACAAATTTGAAAGTTCGGGTGAGATGTGTGATCCCCTAGATTGTGAGCCTTGCAATCTCATGGATTTCACAAATGTATGGCACCATTCATCTGAATTTATCTATAGAGCTCTATAACCAGATGTCTGTCTGCTATTCAGCTAAAAAAGAAGAAACAGGCTCTGGAGTCATTATTAGCCAAGATTCACAGGTGCCTCGTGTAGAAACCCTCTTTATAAAGCTTCACTGCTCTGTGTCAGGACACTAATCTCTATTCAGTGCAGAGAAATTCTGCTTTTCACAGACAGAGGGTCTATTTTTGTCTTGGAAGTTAATCCAACCCTAAGTTGCAGCAACACTTGGAAACCCAGATGCAGGAATTCTGTATAGACTTCCTTTTAAATATTCATGGATGGAAACCTGTTTCTCTACTTCTGTCATTTCAAGCTGAGGATTCTGGCTTTTATGGACATTTGCTCATCTCTTAATCCACAAGTTAAATGTTTTCTCTCCCCCACGGTTGATGTTATATCCAAATGTGGATATACATAGAGGAGTAAGTCAGAATATGCAGCAGATGGTCAGCAGAAGAAATAAAAAATCACTAAATGTCCAACAACCAAGTGGCAAGACTCATTAAACCATGGGCTGGTCTCAGCAAGACAGAAACTGCTGCTCAAGGGTTTTGTAAGGTATCGAGGGCTAAACTGATGAAACAGAAAGTCTGCATGCTGGCTTGGGATTTGCTACATTGCTCTCTGCTCGGAGCTTATTGAACTGAAGTTTTGTCAAGGAAGGCTGGGCCAGCCCCGTCAGCAGCTCAGCTTTCCATTTCCCAGCGCCTTGCTCCCATCTTGTCCACATTTGCCAACTGTCTGGTTTATATTTATACTCCATCTCAGCCATCACTCCAGGAATGATCCAACCCAGTAGTGCTTGCTGCAGATAATGCACTGATGAAGCAATCTACACAGATGGTAAGCTATCAACTTACATTAAAAAAATCATCAGTTATTGTTCCTAATTTTTTCCAAAATTAAGGCAGCTTTGTTCAAAAATCTGTGGAAAAATATATGCACAGTTTCAAGGACACTATGCCTTTGGGCTCTTCTAAGGCCAATTAAAGAATTGTTTGGGATTTCATCTTCCCTATCAGCAAGCAGTGTCTTAAATTTGGAACATTTTAAAAAAAACCCACAACAAATTAACAAAACTTTAAGGAAATGATCCTAATATCAGATCCTGTTAGAAATATCACTGTTTAGAATAAGGAATGGAAATATAATTAAATATAACAAAGAAATATGACAAAGTCTAACCCATGTTGATAGAGATTTCTAATTGCTTTTTAAAAGGAAATGACTTTCAAAAAGTTAAATTCATTCCAAATTTCTTTCTTAACACAAAGACATACATTAATTTCAATTGATTCAACAAATGCTGATGTTTGCTGTCCTTTTATGTAACAGGAGAGGTTTGGAGGCATGTTGAAGTTTTTCCTGTCATATGGGTAGGGCAGGAACTAATTAGCTAAGAATCTGAATGACTAAAAAGCAACATAGGAAAATTATAAAAAAAAAATTAATACTTCATGATTTTTATAACAAATCCTGGAGAAAGTAAATTTTGTGGTAAATATGGTGGCAGCTTCACAATGGGGGAAAAAAAGCTTGCCTTTCTGAAAAGGTTGTAATTACATTAATAATTTCTTCAGTTTTAAGCAAATAGATTCATTGCAAAGAGAAGGTGATTCTGGGTGGTATTCAGAGAAGGCTTTAGTTTGGTTTGGGTCATCTTCTTACTTTAGTACCTCAACAGTTGAAATAAGGAGATTATTAAAGATAATACAACTATGTTAGAAAATTAGCAAGTGTCCCCTTTTGTCTGGAGCGCCATTAGTTCTGCTCCTTGCAACAGATAAGTCCTTTATTTTACACTCACCATCACCCACCATTTCAAAGATCAGTTTCTAGAAGTCTGATATAATTCTGACTGGGATAAATTCCTTACAAATTAATTGGAATTAATGCCTTCTGCAGCTGTGCTGTGTCATCTGCTGCCTGAGGAGAATTTTGTAGTGGTCTGTGCTTATCCATTGTAAACTATTGCACTGATTGTATCCCAGAATTTAAAACCAGGGGTAAACAGACTCTATGTTCTGGGTCAGCATTGCCTGCCTGGAATAGATCCCATGGGATCTCAGGATGAGATTTTCATGAGTTCCTCATATGAATTCTGATGGCCTGTGGAAAAAACCCTTCCTGCCATTTCCTGCAGGGGTGTGGGTTGAAGCCATGGGACTCAGATGTCTTGGACATTTGATTTTCTCTTTGTCATTGGTGATTAGGCAGGTTTAGGGTAAGGAGACAACTGTTTAATTCCAAAACACTGGTCAGGATGTAATGTGGAGGCAGGAAGTTGATAGCAAGGCAATTTCATCTTCATTTCAAAAGTTGCTTTAAGGCCCTGATCTCCTTCACTTGCTGGTGCAATAAAATTCATCTGCATCCTCTCAGCCTCAAGCTTTTTTGTTTCCTGCCTAAAAATTACTCTAAAATTCAGAGGGTTTTTTTTTTTTTAATATTACTGATAACGCAGTGCTTTATATTCATTTTCTGAAGAATATTCGTGGCACTTCTCCAAAAGGATAAAAATATGGGAAATTTGCATCAGTGTAGGTCTATGCCTTTTCTACAATAACAAAGGACAGGGAGGATGGAGCTGGAAGGTGATTGGAGCAACCTGGACTGGTGGAAGGCATCCTCTTCCCATGGCAGGGCATGGAACTGGATGAGCTTTAGGTCCTTTCAACCCAAACAACTCAGGACTGAGGGATTCCTGTTTGTCAGGATCTCTGGGTGCACTCAGGGGCTACACTGAGTTTATAAAAAATCTGTCAGGGACATAAATGTTCTGCCAACACAGAACATGAGGTGAATCCCTCAAGAGCAAAGATTTTCCCCAGGGTGGCCCCTGTGCACACAGGACATGTCAAACCACAGCCAGCAGGGAATAAAACAACTCCGGGTTTATTGTTTATCATGGACTTGCTCTCACCCCTCCGGCTGGGATCCTTCCCAGGGAAAGGTGACATTTGTTGGCAAGGCAGTGCAAGCCTGGACCTGCTGCTGATTCCTGTCCCTCCAGGAGCACAGAGGGCTGGATGCTCCTGGGCTGTCTGCCTGGCTCCTCTCTGGGGGGATAAATTCCTTCCAAAGCAGGAATCTACCAATCAGGATATAGCTACTAAATGAGACACCAGTAATGAATTCTTAATTTTAATTTTAATTTTTCAGAGGCTTCTTTATGTGTCTAAAAACAATAACTACTCTTGTATATATCTTTTTGAAAGTTTTTGTTCATAAATTACACTTGAGAGTAGCCATAGTAATTATGCACAAACTGAATTCTTATCTAACAGCTCAATCAGAAAAATCGAATGTTTCCTGACGCTTTACCCTTCCATTTCTTTCTATCCACTTATTTTCCTCTTATCAAGATCATATGAGAGAAGAAAGAGAATATATTACACCAAAAATTAACAAAATTTCAGTTTATAGAAGACAGAATAGATTGTAAATAAGAAAGAGTTATTAAGTTTTGATAATTATGAAGCTGTCATACATGAGTTATTTCTTTCTTTGTGTTGCAAATGGAAAAACAGCCTAGCAGGAATCAGTCCTATGAAACCTTGCATAAATCCTTTCATAAACTCATGGAATGGTTTGGGCTGGAAGGAACTTTAAACTTTACCCAGTGCCACCCCTGCCATGGACAGGAACACCTTCCACCATCCCAGATTTCTCCAAGCCCCATCCAGCCTGGCCTTGGGCACTTCCAGGGATCCAGGAACAGCCGCAGCTTCTCTGGGCACCCTGTGCCAGGGCCTGCCCACCCTCACAGAGAAGAATTTATGTCTTTTGTCTAATCTTCTTACATACTAGCCAGATAGAGAGCTTGTTCCCAGAAATATGTCTTTTGGAAGTCCCTAACAATGGTGTTTGTGCATTCTGCATGTTAGAAGCCAAGGACTGATTTATAAATTTATAAGGAATGAAGGAGTAGACATTGCACATTGTGAACAAGTCAGATACACATTTACAGTACTTTACAATGTATTTTTAAAAGTCAAAGGCTTGAAATTCCCATCATCTGCAGGACTGAAACTATGCAATCTTCAAACTTATCTATTCAAAGCAACTATATGTCCTTCTATAAGATGATCTGGGGCACAACCCTGAAGTTCAAAGAATGGTGCTTGATGGCCCCTTGGGGAGCTGGTACCTCACCTTGTGAGCAATCTCACAGAGTAAATTCAGTATGACTTAACCCAGGTGAGGAATATCAGACACTCACTAGTGTCAGTCCATTTCCACGTCAGTGCATGTCTCACGGTTCTTCCACTTGTTTAACTAAGATTTTTTTTCTGATTCTGATAATGAAAAGCTCATTTTCAATGTTGACAGACCTGACCTGACAAGCAGAGAGCTCATTGTCAAATTGAGGCATCGGAGCCATTAAAGGCTTTGTCTGAAATATGGATATGCCTGAAAACATCCCCCACCCCACAAGTCCAGCCCTCACCCCCCTTTGTCCTCTGCACTTGTGTCAAAGCTTTCCAGTGCTGTGCATTAGCAGCATCCCCCCACAGAGGAGAGGTATTTTTCCTTCAAACAGCACAGCCCAGAGAGGTGTTTATGTTCCAGCAGCTGATGGCAGCCTGGGCTGGGAGCCCTCTGTGACAAACACCCTGGCTGTCCCCATGAAGGAACACCAGGGAAAAAGAGAATGAGGGAAATCAGATCTAGGCCAGCCTGGGGGACTGTGCTGGCTATAGAGTGAGGGGCTTTGGTGGCTCCACAGAGGATTCCTGACCACAGAATCACAGAAAAAGTTGAGTTGGAAGAGACCCAAAGGGGTCAAGTCCAGCTCCTATCCCTGCCCAGACACCCCAACAATCCCACCCTGTGCATCCCTGGGAGCGTTGTCCAAACCCTCCTGGAGCTCTGGCAGCCTTGGGGCTGTGCCCATTCCCTGGGCAGCCTGGGCAGTGCCCAGCACCCTCTGGGGAAGAACCTTTCCCTGATCTCCAGCCTGACCCCCTGCCCTGCCACAGCTCCAGCCATCCCCTGGGTGCTGTCCCAGGTCACATATCAGTGTCTGTCCCTCCTGTCCCATTCCCAAGGAAGCTGGAGCTGCACTGAGGTCTCCTTCAGTCTCCTCGTCCCCAGGCTGAACAGACCAAGTGCCCTCAGCTGCTCCTCACACAGCTTCACCTCGAGGCCCTTCACCATCCTCATGCCTTCCTTTGGATGCTCTGCAACAGCTTTAGATATTCCTTATATTGTGGTGATGCTGAGGACAAAGCTCATTTTCACTTAGTTTGTACATGTCTCTCTTAATAATTCATAAATGATAAAAGATATGCCCTTATGGTAGGTTTTATAACTTCGCTGTTCAAACATGCTGTTATTATAGAGCAAATCTGGACAATGCTAAAACTTTATGGACTTGGGACAGCCTGAAGCCCAGGTTGCTCCAAGATCCAATATCTCCCTCTGGTGTCCTTCCCTGACCTCCAGCTGCATTTACAGAGTACATTATTGTGCTGAAGGTGCTGGGGTGCTGTCCAGAGAGGCTCATGGCCACCCTGTCACATGTCATGGCTGCAAACACAGATGGTCACCAGGCCAGGGGCAAACAGGAGCTGCCAAGCCCAGAAATGTGTGCCAGGATCCATCCACACGTCAAGTAATTATTTTAAAGTGCAGACTTCCAAGCCTTGTGAGTCACCGCAGTGCTGGCTCTGATGTTGTCTCTGCAAGTGATTCATGTGGATAGGTGATTAAGATGTCTTTAAATCTGGCCTCAGGAAAAGTCCTTTACAGCAGTTTGGTCACAGTTAAAGCCAAGAGGCCAAAAGCAAGATCTTCAGTACCATGCATCTACACTGGGTATTAAATGTGCTGAATATTTTATAGATTAAATTCTTTAGCAGCTTTTTCTTAACCCATGTTTTTCTTTCTTTTTTTTTAGCACCACATATCTATAAAAATAAAGTGTTATTTTAAGCACTTTGTGTTTAATTTTTTTTTTTCAAATTTTCAAGTTGGTTGGATCAATTGAATTACAAAATTTCCCTGGGGGAAAAAAAAAGAAAGTTTGGATCTTTGGGTTAGAAACAAAGAGATGTTTTGTTGGATGGAAGGGACAGAGGCAATTTGAAGTGGTAGTAAGTTAATGCCAGCAGATCTGAAATAAATGAATATTCTAGAAACTGGTTCATGAGGGAGAAGAGGAAAATGAGCCCAGCTTTCCACTTTCTCAGAACTGGACTGTATAGAGGAAGTTCATGTTCCAACAGAGTGAGTGATTTCTGTTCCCATCACCCTGTCAATCACAGAATTGAGCCCACAAGGAAGCCACTCTCCTTGAACAGATGATTCCTTCAGTCACGTTCTGCTGTTGCACCTCTGAATAGTGACTCCTTTGAAATGTAGCCTGAAAATCCAGCAGTCACAGCTAATGTGTGGACTTGTGATAACAAGGCACATCTGTTATGTCCTTCTAAAGCATGGGCTGTTTGCCATGTGGTCAGTGATTCAGTAATCATGTTTTAGTATTACAAGTCTCAGAACAAGGTGTAACTCAACACCCTGCAATATTAAATCAGTATCATATCATTTATCATATATTCTATATCATTAAATCATATCTCTTCCTGCATTGGTGTAACACCTTTCACGTCAGATGAATCTTACTAAGATGATTTTCTTTACTATGATTGCCAAAACACTGCTTTTAGGGGACAGTAGCCCTGCTAAGTTCTTTGTAGTTGAAAAGGACAAAAGATTGGTGTGGAAATGTGATTTCATTGCACCTATTGCACATTTGGTGTTTCCAAACCAGGAATATTCCTGCTCTGTGACATTAATATAAACCCTCTACTCATTTCACTATATGACATGGTGAAATTACTTCATTCTAATGTTGCTATTCATCAAAAACACCAAAAGTGGAGCTGAGGAGCAGTTGGAAGAATTTTCATGGGCAGCAGGTGGTCAAGAGCAGCCCCTATGAATGTGCAATAAAGAAAAATCTGCTCCATTAGAGCCCCAGATCTCCTTGAGAGGAAACGTGTTCCAAGGACAGGTGCCCTGTGTATACAGAGCTCCTAAACCACGTGTGAAAACACATCTGTACACAAGAGTTTACCTCTGCTTCTCCTTGTTATCACACCTATTATTTGCAGGGCTCCAGATCATATTCTCATGTCTGTCACGTCAGTTTTAAATAACTCTAATCCCCAATCCAATTAAGGGTATCACCTCCAAGCAGATCATTTTATTTCCTTTGAGAACAGATGCAGACTTAGTATTCGGGTTAGTAAAGCAGCCACTACCAAACTGACCTTCCTTTTATCTCTCACACTTCATCTCATCACCTTCCTTGTCTGTGGCATGTGACTTTCAGATGTGCACTTGGTGTGTCACATCTAAATTTCCACTGGACAGGCATTCCTTTACATTAAAACTTGTAAATCCATTTTTGTCTCCCATTAAAATTTGTAAATTGTTTCAAAAACATTGAAATTTAAAAACATTAAACATTAGAATTTGTAAATTGTTTTAAAAACATTGAAAATGGTAAACATTAAACATTAAGATTTGTAAATCCATTTTTGACACCCATTTTTCTAAAATTCAATGTCTTAATTGAAGCAGATAAAATAAAAATCTTTTCTTCTTTTCTTTTTTTTTTTTTCATATGCTATTAATGACAATACATTTTTCTTGGAACCACTTTTGTTTAGAAACATCTCTGTTATCCTTGTCCTCTATTAAAGAAGATGTTCTGAAAGTAGACAAAATACTGTTTATTTAGCACTTCATGTTCAGAAGAATCATTTATGTTAGACCCAGACCATCCAGAGGAGCTTTTGCTGTCTTACACTGCCTTTCTAAGACATCATTTTTCTCTAGACTCACTGCTCACCTTCACTCCAGCAGCCTGTTAAGTGATGGATAATTAGATTTTTTTCCCCTTTACATCTAGTGCCACAAATGCTCTTTAAGATGAAAAGTCTCTGTGTGATGCACAGAGAAACTTTCATATCTTGAACTCCGTGGCTTCCTTGGTGGAATATTTTATTCCTTAGTAATGTTGTGCCCATGAATCAATTACACTTATAGCCAAGCAATCTCAAGTAGCTGATAAACAACTTTGGGATGTAAGGAACTAATCCTGCATTACATCCTGAGGGAATTGGATTAACCTGCACTACCCCCTTTATTTCTTATGTATTTCATTCTGGAGAGTTCTGAAGGAAAAAGGTTTCCAGGCCTCAGTGTTCTGATGGACTGTGTTCACACATGCTGTAAAAAAAAAATCATCTATTTTAAATCTGTTTTCCTGCCTATGGACTGAAGAGAAGACCAAAATAAAAATCCCCTTCTCTGAAGTGTTTTTAGAGTATTCTAACCTTGTTGTGCTTCTAGGGCATGCGGATATTTTGCTAAGTGAAATTCAAAAATAATAGAGAAACAAGAAAATGCAAATTCATGGCTCTTCCTTCTTTCATAGCTGCATGTGGTGCATTTTGTGGGAAATTCCAGAAAAAAAATCTGATTTTAAAAACCAAAATTCTTCTGGAAACTCTTCTGTTTAATGTAACTATTCGCTGTCTCTAGTGATGAACACCTTCTAAGTCTACTTTAGCTTCAGAGTATGCTTAAAAAAATAATTTTCATGGACATAATGACATACTTCATCATAAGACTACCAAGAATTACTTTCCTTCCAGAATAGGGGGGTTTATATGTTAAAATATTTTTTTCAAAGTTATTAAGAAATTTCATCTGTATTTGTCTTCAGTTTCTGTTACCAGAATAAGATCCTTTTAAAAAGTGTCTGAACTATTGATATAATTATCACCTTCACTTTAAATTATATGGCAATATTAAGCATCCAGTCTTTTCAAAAATTCAAATACTTACATTCTATTCAAAACTCCATGTTTTTGAGTGCACATGCCATACCTTGGTGCTCTAAGATTGAAATTCTTATTTACTTGAGATGCTGATAATCTCCACTTGCAGCTTATTGCACCAGGTTTCCATTTAGTTATTATGCAAGGAAGATGCAATTTTTTCCCACTGACTTATTACTGTATTTACATTACCTCTCTCCTTTTAATATTTTTGTTTATATCCCTATTAAATCACAGATGGTGCTGATTAAATTAGACCTTTAGTGATGCTTTTACATTATGAAATTATTTAAAGTGCATACAGATAAGGTTCATACCTACAATAATGTCCTGTACCGAGTGTACTCACTTAAAAGGATGATTAGTGAAGGAACCCATTTGAATGTCACAAAAGGAATGAAACCAAGTTATAAACTGGCACTTCTGAAGGAAGAAATAAAAGCTTCCCCTCTCTTCCATCTCTTTCACAAGTGATTGGATATTAAAGCAAATCAGAGGAAATCATTGCTGTCCTTCTTTGAAAGTATTTGGGAAAGGAAAGATTCTTCTTCTCCACCCAGCCAGTTAATAGTTCTTTTAATGCTCCCAAGCACAGACATTCCAGTCCTCTCCCTTTGGTTCCATAATTTGGGTGGATGTGAGTGCCAGCGCATCCCTAGCTCTGGTTCACACCAGGGGTTTCACTGGCAGCAGTTCAAAGGTAGAATCAGGTCTTCTGTTCCTGGGATTTTCAGTTTCTCAGCACAGTCATTGCATTGGAAATTAAACCTTACTGCTGTGTCCACCACAACAGAAAGAAAACCCATTTTCCCTCCCCAGAACACAACAGTATAACCACACCTTTGCTTGCTGCTTCACCTCTTATATGTGAGCTGCAGTGGCCATGTGCAGTACAGTTGATATTTACTAATTCCCTCCGCTTATTTTTTTCTTTGGGAAATTAAAAGGTTCAAATGGAAAGGCTCAGCCTGAAGGTGATGCTGGAGTAAGAGATAGCTCACAGATGTCACCCTCCAGTGGGGGTGTGAGCCAGCAGGCTCAGCCTAAGCCTGTGAGGAAACTTGCCCTCACCCCTATGTAGGACATCACTTTCTGTCCTCATTTGAGGAAGATATTGCTGGAATCCAGAGCTGGGACTAAACACCCAGTTTAGTCCTTTTCTCAGGGTGGATGCACACCACAACAAACCCTCTCCAAAGATTAACCACTGCTCCTCACAGCTCATGGTCCTAACCCAGAAATGCACCAGATGAGCTCAGGGCACACACGTGTTTTACACCTCAGCTTGGTTCCTGCAAACCAAATGTGCTGCTCCTTGTGCTGTTCAACCATCCTCCCATCTGTATTTTACACCTCCTGCTGATTCCTGCAAAGCAAAATGTTCTGTGTCATCTCTCAACCACATCCCTACAAAGCAAAATGTTCTGTGCCATCTCTCAAACCCATTTTCCTGCAAAACAAAATGCACTGTGCCATCTCTCCACCACATCCTGGCAAAGCAAAATGTTCTGTGCCATCTCCCAACCACATTTTCCTGAAAAGCAAAATGTTCTGTGCCATCTCTCAACCACATCCCTGCCAAGAAAAATGCACCATGCCATCTCTCAACAACATTTTCCTGCACGAAAGCTGCAGCAGGAGCTGGCCATCAGGTATAAGAATTGCTGCAATTCTTATACCTGAATAGGTAAAAGACTCTGCCCAAGAGAACATAAGAATAGTCCCTGTTTTTAAGGCTGATGTGTCAATGCAATGAGAACATAATGGAAATAATCACTTCAGCCTCTTGAGGCAGCAGAGCCTGAAATGCATGGAGGGAGAAGCTCACCTGGTAGTACTACTCTGAAGAACACATTTCTTTTTCAGAGTGCTTTGTTTTTTAATCTTGTTTTTCTCTTTATCTCTTGAAATGGAATGTTTTATTACCCCATCCTTTATACACAACATGGGAGCAGATTACCTACACAGAAATTTCTCAGGCTTTGAATTTTAGTTGTTTTTTTTTTCTTTTTGCTGAACTCAGACAATCAGTAAATACTTCACTGATTACAGACTGATTAATTGAGGTGAATTTTAAAAGTTACACTGAGCAGTGCCACAATCTAAGGGTGAAATCTAAGGGTGTTTGATGGACCTTAGCATGATCTGACTTTCAGGAAAAGGACCAAAAGTCTGTTTCATGCTAATGAAAGCAAGCTTAAAAGCTGGGCAGAACATCTGGAACTTGAAAAGATTTGTAGTGAACAGAATAAAATAAAAGTTGCAATCCTGAGCCCACCACCACTGTACACAAAAGTGCTGCAGTAAATTGTTCTGACCCCGAGCGCAAACTGAAAGAAAACTATTTGTACTTTATTCTAGCTGAAGAATATAAACAATGTCCAAAAAGAAGACATAGATAAATCCCTATAAAACTCCAGTCTCAGAGAAAGTTTTCATGAATTACATTAAACTTTGAGGACATACCTCCTAGTTTCATGAAAAACCAACCCTCACTCTTGAGATATCTCTTTAAAAATTTTTATACATATATTCTATTGATTAGTGAAATTCGGTGTAAAATGAAACAGAGTAAAATTAGCAGAGCTGCTTTTACTCACTGCCAACACCATGACCTTTATTAAAAGTTGAAGCATTGCCTCTTTAATCTGTATCTGAGAGGACACCTGCCCAAAACTATTGAAAATAGTATTTATATCTTCATTAACTCAAATTAATTTCTCTTTCCTAAATAAAATTCACCCAATAGCAGAGCCCAAACATTAACCTGATGGAGTTGTTTAGAAAGCCCTGGAAAAAACGGTATTTTGTTCCAATTCCCCCTCTTGTTTGTTTGAAGCCTAGACTTTGCATGGCACACAGAGTCATAGACTGGCTTAGGCTGGAAGGGACCTCAAAGATCACAAAGATGTTTTTTTCTGCTTTCATTTCTATCTTCTCTTGAACACAAAAAAAAAAAATTGTACTGGGGTTTGGTTCTTTTATTCCCCTCACTGTCTGCTGAAATGTTTGATGTTACAGCTTGAGCAATGGTTCCTGTTCCTCCATTACATTACTCAGCTACTCTTTCTACATTCACTTACCTGTTGGCAGGTATCAAAAATTCAGTATTTCATCTGGATTAGGTATATTCTTATCATAAGGAATATCTGAAAACTATTCTGTCAAGGTCTTGTTTTCTTTCTCACTATTGGTCTTTTCACCACTGGTATTCTTTTATCCAATACTTTATCTTGATCTATCAGATTATTTTTTTTTTAATGGGCTTGGACATTAAACCAGTTTCTTTTGACCTTTTTCCCCTTACTTCTTATTTTAAAGCTCTACTTATCCACCTTAAAAGCCTGGATGTCAGAAGGCAATTTTCCCAGATAGTCAGATGGAATCCAACCTTTAAAAATTGTCTCTTTTAGCAAATGTATCCCACTGGCAAAGTATTCCCAAGCCTGCTTTAACACTGATATTTGAGTCATCTGTTGCTCATCACTACATCATACGCCCTATCTCCCTCTGTAGTGACAAGGAAAAATTTCAGAGTAGTCACTAAAATGAGACATAATTAACTTAAAAGTAAGTGATGGTATTTCTGAGTTTGAGATACACTGCAAAATCAAACTGCTGTGAAAGTTTGGTGCAACTCCCTGTAGAACAGGAAGATTGATTGCTGTCATAGAATCATGGAATACCTTCAGGTCGGAGGGGATCTCAAGGATCATTTGGTCCAACATGATTTTTGGTAAAACCATGGCCTTGAAAAGATGGCCCAGCACCCTGTCCTGCTACATCTTAAAATTGTCTGCACTGGGGAGTTCACTGTTTCCCTGGAGAGGTCATTCCAGTGACTGACTGCTCTCATTGTGAAACATTTTCCTCTTGTGTCCAGTCAGAATCTCCCCAGCAGTACCTTGCACCATTTCCTCTCAGCTTTTCCATGTGACTCCTCGTTAAAAAGGAGTCTCCATCTTCTTTATGTCCCTCTTTAAATATGGAACATGGAAATAAGGGCTCTCCTCAGCCTTCTTTTCTCACAGTCTCTCCATCCTTTACTAATGGGATCATCTTTATGGCCCTTGTCTGGACATTCCCTGCCTGTCCACAGCTCTTTGGCACAGTGTCACATCTTTATATTGAAAAATAAATAATGAAGTTGCGAGTTCTGCATTGAAATTAAAAAATCCTTTTATGACAAGAAAACTGTGTTTTGATCAATCCTTGCAAATTTACATATCTCACTTCATCTTTATCACTGCCATTGGCAATGGCAACCAAACGTTGCTCCAAAGCCCTACCAAGGTTATTTTAGAAGACCTGATCATTTTACATTATTTGAAATCTATTATATTCAGTTTTGGTGAGGGCAAAAGTGAGTCTGGACTGTTTCTTGTGTTTTAAGAAGCTCTGGGCTCCTGTAGAAGTCGTTCATGGTGAATTATCTCTTTGCAGGATGCTCATTCAGGTCATGGCCAAGACACACCCGAGAGGATACGAGGCCCTGCAGCGATTATATAACATCTCTTGGCAGAATGTTTTCTAATCATGAAATGACCCCACAATTGAATTTTTGGTTTCAACTAACAGATCACAGCACAAAGCACGATATGTAGAAGAAAGGGAGTATGAAAGCTACAAGCACAGCCTCATGAAAGAAGAGGGAGGGCCACTGACAGGCAAAGAGGAATTGATGGCGCTCGAGCTTGCAACAGCAGAGTGGAAAGCAGGGGAGTGTAAAGTATCCCTGGCAGTTCTGGAACACTGAACCTAAACTAGATTTCTTTAAAATCAATGGAGAAACGTGCTAAATGCAGGAGTCACTGGACTGTCCCACAATGCTTGTGCTCAGAAGAACAACGTCCTTAAAGGCACATTCATTTCAGATTTACTGTAGTGTCATTCACTAATTTCAACACAGCAATTTTCAACCAGGAATCAAATACACCCACTTTATGCTAATGTATATTTGATTAGCTGGCTTTCAGGATCTCTCTCTGTTTCTAGGAAGGACTGAAGTGCTTTTATTTTCTTTCCTCAGGCATCCTTTGCAATCTAATTCATATTTGACAAACGAGACGAGACATCAATTGTGTGTAGTATACATTGTATAATGACCCACAAAATTCCTAAAACAGTTGTGCCTGCTCCAGAGCAGTTATTCAGGATTCTGTACACAACTCTTTGGCACTGTTACACCTGGCCAAGTGCCATGGAAAACACGGCTCTATAAAACAGGCAAACAGAATGGGATGATGAATCTGTGCTTGTGTCACATCTAAGTTGCCTCCTATCCTACACAGTCACAAACAAATCAGGATTTATTCTGATCTTTCCCCTTGTATTTAGGAAAACAGGAACAGAGAGATATTGCAAGATGGGACTGTTCAACTCCTACAAAGACTATACCCTGTGCCTGTACCATTCTCACATGTACAGTCTTGAGGAGATTTTAGCGCTGTTTGGATTTCTCAGGATTTCATAGGGTATTCCTTACTGTCTCAGGTTTAGCTGGGAGTGTATTCTACCTCCATCTGTCAGATGTGGGGCAGTTCTCCTCTGTTCATTGGGCAGTTTTCTTTATCTCTTCCACAACTAATCCTCCCTCCAGGAGATCTCTTCTCTTCATGGGCCATTAATTATTAATTATCTTCTGTCCATGGCCACTGAGTGTCCCTGCAGGGCTGATCCAATTCCAGCATCCCATGGGGAGATGCTCTGCCCAGGGGAGGAGCCAAGCATTCCTACCTGGACCCAATCTGAGCCTTGGGAAAGCACAGCAGCCTCTGCCCCCTGCATTCCCAGAGGAGCAGCTTTCTGCTGCCCTGCATTCCCAGAGGGAGCCCAGGCCCATCTCCAGCAGCCCTGGAGCTGCAGAGGAAAACTCCCCCCTTGTGCAGGATCCCTGCTGCAGCAGAACCACAGCTGGCACTGCAGGAGGGCTGAGCCCCCATGGGATGGGACTTGTGATAGATGAGTAATGCAATGATTGACTCTCACAATTAATGGATTTATATCATGTATAAATTAAGAAAAGTTTATAGATTTATAGTTATGTTGGTTATCAAGGGACAAGGGGAGTTGGGACGTCTGGGAGTGCTGGCTTGTCACTGTGGTGACATCTGACTGCCAATGAGGATTTGAGGAGGAGACCTCCAACACTGGACCGCAAAGAAGAGGTTGATGGGCAGAACTTTGGGAGGGGTTAAAGGGTTAAAAAGGGTAAAACTTCCATTGTAAGGGGGCTGAGCACATGGCAGGGAGAATCTTTTTGCTCCCAGCCCTGTAACCTTTTTTCTTTATTCAGTCTTCTGTTGTATTTTTGATAAGGCCTAATAAACCTTCCTCAACTATGAAAAGTGAGTAGCTATTTCTCACAGACTGCTGCCACCACCCTGACCCACAGGGTGTCAGGTCCTGTTCTGACTCTGCCAGTGGTTTGGTTTTTTGTTTGTACCATTGCATTTTGTTTGTACCATTGCATTTTGTTTGTACTATTGCATTTGTCCTTTTAGTTTTCCTAGTACAGAATTGTTATTCTCATTCCTTTATCATTGCCTGAGATCCTTTTAATTTCAAAATTGTAATAATTTGGAGGGAGTGGGTTTACATTTTCCATTTCAGGGGAGGCTCCTGCCTTCCTCAGCAGATACCTGTCTTTTCAAACAAGGCACTTACCTCTGCCTTGGCATGCGGATGAGGGGCTGCTTGTGGCATCTCTTGCTGAGGCTGAAGAGTTTGTGCACCGTTCTCTGGGCCTTGAGGAAGAGTTGCTTCATGCTGCTCTCCAGCTGCTCGTAGCGGCGTTGGAAATTAGAATCCATTGTCCACAAATGCATCACAGCAGATGTGTTCAGGAAATAATTCATAGGCAGCCTCTTCATAAATAATTTGAATTCGTCTGAAAAAATAATAATAATTAATGGTCTTTAATTATGTAGCTATGGTTATTCTTGCAGCAGAAATTAACTTCTAATTTGCTTTTTTCTCGAAACAATTTTCATAAACTCAATCTTTTGAAATTCTAAAATTGAGCATTTTAACTGTTTCAAACTAGAAAGGTGACTACTTTTTTTTTTTGGTAATATTAGAATAAAGCCAGAAAAATCCAATATTTATATAACTCTAATATTAAAGCAAATACAGGCATTGTCCTTATTCTCAAACTGGGTAATACAAAGATTAAATAAGAATCAGAGTTTCTTGCCTTCAAATCTGGGATCTGAAAGCAAATGTGCATTTAATGATCAATGTTTATTGACTCATTTGAAGAACATCAGAAACTGTCTTAAAAGAAGTATATTCCAATACTTAGGACATGCAAGTAAATGTGATTTTACAGGCCATTGCTCTTATATATATGTTATTTCACCCGACACAAGCCATTAAATTAGACTTTCATAAGTATTTACAATTAAAATGGAGCCTTTCAAAGCATTTTATGGTACTTCAAAATTTTATGACACTTCAAAAATGTTCCCATAATTTCTTTTTTGTCTCTAAAGTGGTGGAAAGAAGTTCTTCAATCACAAGGTCACATTGTTACTGTGAACATGCCGTGCTTTGTGACTTGTTCTGGTAGCTCAGTCCACACAAGATTTGTAGACAGAATCTTATTAACAGAGTTTTATGTATCAGGGAGTCTGTTTCCATAAGTAGAATGATGTATAACTTCTGAACCTAAATAAACTACCATTAAAAGGGCTCCAAATACTGGGGAAATATGTGAGTGAGTGGCACACTTAAATGCACATGTTTATCCTTTATCTTCCTTGTTTTTGTGTATCAGTATGTTTCCCTGCCTGCCCTTCTGTCTGCTGCTATCCTCCCACCCTTCACAATCCTTTTTTTCCTTTCAGCTTGTTCCTGCAATGAAGTCACTCATCCCACAGTTTGGCTTTCACCCTGCCAGATGCTCCTTTTGGATGGTTTGTATTTCAGCAGGCAATGTGAAAGCAAAGATCCTGCTGCCTGAAGTACCCTCCCTCTTCAAACAAAAATAATCATATTTAACACTGGTGTCCTTTTAGGTTGCTCATGGAAGATTGTGGAAAATGTCCACTCACATCAAAGAATACTCCATTAACATCCCTGTTATTAAGTCTTTTGGTTTACATTTAATTTAGTTTTTTTGACATTTTTACGCGAAGCAGGCAAAAATATTTTCTTTTTCATGGGTGGAGAAAAAAAGATATTTTGTAAATAAGCTGTGGTGACCTTTGACCACATCCTGAAGGACACAGGGCAGTGATGGAATACAACAGTCCCACTTCAGAGTATTTTCTGCGAAGGGTGATGACTCATAACAAAACAAAACACATTCAAAGGTCCTCTTGAAGGTAGAAAATTAAAATAAAGGGAAAATTAAGATGATTTTATGTTTAACAAAGTTTTTTTAATAATTCCTCTGGGAATGTGTTGTTCATTTTTCCCTCATGCCTTTGTTTTTGCACAGCCCCTGTGCTCTCCTTAGGGCATGAGGGAAAGGAACTGTTTCTATATCTTATCAACTATTGGAGCCTTTTATCTTTTGCTTTTTCCCTTCCTTTTTTTTGTCTAAGTTGGTTTTTATCCTCTGTCCAGCAAGAATGCCCATTCCTGGGTGTACAGCTAGCAATTTGAATTAATGGGAATATTTAATAAATTCTACGTTACCACATGAGCATCTCTGTGAATCTTAGTGTAGTTTTGGGATAGACAGTTCTGTTTTCTCCTTCCCAAGTGATAATTATTCCCTCCTTAGAAATATTGAATAATTTGGGTCAGAAGGGGCATTTAGTCCAACCCCCACTGCAATGAGCAGATGCCTTCTCTAGATTAGGTTGCTCAGAGCCCAGTCCAACTTTACCAACCTCTGATTCCTTGTTGGAAATGCCATAACATTCTTTTTATTTTTAAGCACCTTTAGTCATGGGTTTGTTCCCCTTTGCCAAGGGGGAGTGGACCTGGGCTCTGTTGTTGGTTTAATCTTTAAACCCCCAAGGTTTTGAGTCAGGCTGGGCAGGGCCTGATAAGCTTCAACAAATAAAAAGGGACTTTTGGAGGTGTGGGATTTTAAAATCTACACTTTGGGAGTCTAGAAGCTATAGAGGAGGTAATCAGACATTAATCAGACATTAATCAGACATTGATCTGATGATTATCTGCCTAGCAAAGTTGGAGACAGCTTCTCTGAGAGAAGAATGCTAAGGGAACCACAGAGCTGGACCAAATAAGCATGAAAGGCAAAGGGATCAATATCCAATAGAAGATCACACACTAACTAATGAAAAGAATTGTGTAGAACCAAAGAATTCTTTGTTTTCTATAAGTTTATAGAATGTGCAAAGTCTCATAATGGACATGTGTAGTTGGAATGATTTCCAGTGCACATCCTGGCCAGAATAAACGAATGTCTGACTTACTGGAGCTCAAAGACAGTGCCAGAGAGTTTTGTTCCTTCCTGAGCTCAGTGACATCCTCACACTGCCCTTCCCAGCCCTCAGTCCCTCCCAGGTCCGCACAGAAGGTGTGACAGAAGGTTATGTCTGCCTTGTCCCATTGGCTTGGTAAAGCCTTCCCAGTCTAAAGAATTCAAAATATTAAAAATGGTCATTTAAACAAAAAAAAAGTAATAGGAAGTAAGGTTAACTGAGCTGATACAAAGTCCTTTTGCAGCTTGTAAAAACCAAATAAATTCTACCAGATTTAGAGAACTGAACTTTATTTATTTATTTATGTATTTATATACTATATGTGAATATATATA
>VZSU01000829.1:408957-431477 GCA_013398715.1 Nesospiza acunhae | reverse complement strand
TCTTTCTGGAACTGAATCAACTGGAATATACCATGAAGTCTATCCATTGGCTCTTGTGTGATATTGGAACATTAAGCTCTTCCAGGCAATTAAACAAAAGAAATATAATCAGATAATGAAAAATACAAGGGAGCATATCAGTCCTGGTGCTTGTAAATAAAAAATATTTTTGCATGCTTTATTGCATTCATAAATTTTAAGAGCAAACTGTGATAAATTTTTTGATAAATTTTAGGAAAAGAGACAAGAAAATTTAAATACGGAACATTTCCAATTTCAAGGATAATGATAAAAATTATTGTAGGTCTTTGAATAATAAAATTCTCTCGGATTACTTCTCATTGCAATCCTTCTGAACAGCCATCATAAAAAACACTCATTCCAGTCATTTTCAGGCTGCATTTGCTATCTTTTTGCTGTACATTAGCTGCATATGTCAACAGTAGCTGTCAGTACCTAATGATGGACATGGGACAGGTGATAATTATAAACAGCAAGTTTCCAGTGCCCTCCCACCATAACCTTCTGGTACTAAAAGCACATAAACCTCATCAAAAGTTAAAACTGATAGCAATTTCTGCCCCTTTCCTTTGCAAATTCAGGGAAGTTTTCATTAAGTGGATATGATGAGAAATAGTTCCTCAGTGGAAATTATGTGTGAAGGAAAACCTGCAGTGCTAAGATGCTACCTGCTCATGCAGGGTTATTTAGTTCAGTCATTTAGAAATTAAATATAATAATTTTGATCCAGATATCTTTTCAGTAGATCTTTGAGTCATTCTATCAGATAAATCACACTAATTTTAACTGGATAGATGTCGTGGTTTAGGAGGAAGTAGGTTTTCTGGGATATGCTGTGGTCACACCAATGAGGTTCAGATTTGAATATTGGCACCTGGTGTGGCCAGTGGGGACATTGGATACACCTCTGAGAACACAGGTGTTAAAAGCAGAGCTCTGCCCTGGGAGGCTCTTTTTTGGCTTCTGGCAGGAAAGTGTTCCGGTCTCTCCCCCCGTCCCAGCTGCCAGCTGGGCAGGGAAGGGGAGAAGCCATGCAGCCGGGTGAGGTAGGGCCTTGGACAGAGAGGGGAGGTGAAGAGGCCCTTGCAGCATGGAAGGGTGGAGGAACATTGGAGACTCAGCGGGCAGGCTGCCCCCCCCCAGGAGGGAGAGAGCCAGTCTGTGTCTCTGCCTGTGCCACCTTGAAATTCATTAGCAGGCCGGCCGAGGAGAAGGATGGGGGGGTGCAGAGAGAAGGTGCCCAGCAGGGCAGCCTGGGAGTTCTGGACAGGCAGAGCTTGAGATTTTTAACCCTTTCCTTGGATAATGGGAACCTTACAAATGCTGATCCTCCTGGAGTTAAATGAGAAGAGAGATAGAGATATGAGATAAGAGGAAATGGGCCACAAGAGAAGTAGAGAAGAGTTTTGGGCTGGAAGAGGTGATGGACTGGCTTTTTGCCACTCCATCACCTCTTCCAGCCTAAAACTGGACTTTTCTTGTTTAGCCATGGACAGAACCATGTTTCCTTGCGACACAGAGACTGCATCCAGGGGGAGGCGGTGCCCCAGAGCCAAGAGGGTTGGGTGTTGGTGCCCCTCGGCCCCAGGAGGCAAAAAAATTTGGGGGGCACAGATGTCCTGAAAGTGAGAGGCTGTGCTCTTTTTGGAATGGGACTAAGCACTGTTAAAAGGACAACCCTAGAAGCAGCTCTGGTCCATGTTCAGTGGTGAGGGCAGAGCACTGGACATGAAGGGAAGATGTCACGACAGCAGATGTTCTCTGGGCAGTTCCACGAGTGACACGGAAACACGCGAGGTTTCAATGGTGTTTCCAGGGGAAGCCTATGGCACAAGAAGGACTCCTGTCCTCTTGATGAACTGAGAAGTGATTATCTAAAGGGCAGTGATGGACTGAGAGTTGAAATTGGGGGGATGGATGTATTGGAGGAATTCGGTGGGGAGAGGAGAAAATGTTTTTGTGGGGTTTTCATTTTCCCTGTGTGTTTCTTTTTACTTGTAGTTTAGTTAATAAACTTTTCTTTATTCCTAAGTAGAAGCCTATTTGCTTATTCTTGGTCACATCTCACAGCAGAAACCAGGGAGAAGGTATTTTCATGGGGGCACTGGCATTGTGCCAGCGTCAAACCATGACGCTAGCTAAGCTAAGAATGGAATAGAAAAGAATGATAACAAAGGCAGCTGGCTCCAACAGAGAGCAAGAGCCAGCTCTGACGTGAATGGTTACCAGATCCAAACATCCACAGAAGACCAATCACGGATCCACCTGTTGCATTCCACAGCAGCAGATAATTATTGTTTACATTCTTTTTCTGAGGCCTCAGCTTCTCAGAAGGAAAAATCCTAAGAAAGGATTTTTCATAAAAAGGATGTCTGCAACATGTCACCTTTTTTTATTTAGTTAAATTAAAAAGAAAAGTGTTTGTAATTTTCTCTGCTGGGCCCATGCAGAGGAAAGAACAAACACTTGACAAGTATTCTGTTGCCAATCAAACTTCAATCAAGTGCTCCTGTGGAATGAACAGGGAATTTCTTCACGTGTAGACCATAAAATTCTATCATATCACTAAAACAATCTTAACAATATAAGGAAATGCAAAACCAATGCAAAAAAAGTCCAAGTCCAAACAGCTGAGTTTCAGGAAAAGTCCATGGACTGAAGATGTTCCACTTTGACATATCTGAAAGTCTCTTTTGATCCTGAAACAGGCTTGCTATAGAAGAATCCATCAATAGTTATCAAAAGTCCATTGACAGTCATCAAACAGTTTCAAACAATTTTTAGAGAACTCTGCTGTGAGTGGTCACCGGACCCAAACATCCACACGAGACCAATCACGGATCCCCCTGTTGCATTCCACAGCAGCAGATAATTATTGTTTACATTCTGTTTCTGAGGTCTCAGTTTCTCAGAAGGAAAAATCCTAAAGAAAGGTTTTTTAATGTCTGTGACAGGGCATACTTTATGCAGCCCTAGAAATTACACATTTTTGAGATAGTTACATTTTTTAAAACACTAAGGAGTTGAAAGTTATCTTCCTTACCCATCAGATTTATTTTCTCCTGAATTAAAGAGATTCTATTTACTGCTTAGCAAATGTATCCTTAAGTCATCCTATTGAAAGAATGTTGTACAACATCATGTATCTGATGATTTAAAAAAATGACTCCATCATACCATTATTCTTTCTATGTAGCCTGTATTTTGCTAACATCCTCTCTTACCTTGTGGGTAACAATTTTTCTGACTATTCAACGTAATTTCCTGGCTAATTAACATAATTTCCTAGTCTATGTCTAGTCAAAATAACAAAGATATTAGCAATTTCTGAACAGTTTTTGGAATAACCTGGGAAACAAGGAAATTTTTTATCCTGCATTTACACACAAGGAACAGAGAAACAGGACTAGAAATCATTGCCAGAGTCAAGAGTCAAACAGGCCTTGCTTTTAAGAGGGCCTAAATTTCACTCTGCCCCAGACAGTACATGCAGCTTATAGACTCAATCTCTCTAGCCCATACATGCATTTGTACTGTCAGTCTCTCTAAACTGTATCATCACACGTGTACTCTGAACTCAGGCTGTTCTTCAAAACAAAGAAGTCCAAGTCATCTAGGTCCTGAATATTCTATTATCTGTTGCAGTAGTGGTACATGAAGCTCCAGAGATGCAGAATAAGAATCAAGTTGGATTCTTTAACAAAGAAGGAAATCCTTTGACTAGAAAAGTAACAACTTTGTAAGCTGTTTGAATTTGAAGTCACCAGGCTTTAACACATGAGAAGGGAAAATAACTCACTGCATGTGCAAATAATTTCCAGTGCCTGTTATAACATGTCTGCTTAAATGCAGGAAGAATTGTCTTCATGGATATGGCTGTACACACCTATTAAATTGAGGTTCAGGTAACTGGACAGGTTACATAAGAAAACTCAAGAGTTTGATATCAGTTGGGTACTGCTTGTGCCCTGTCTTTCATGGTGTGTGAATTGACAGATGCAGGTAGCCAGGGAGACCAGAAAACCACAGCCACAATGCAGAGCAGATTTTCGTTGTTACCTTCCTAATAACACCAGGCAGCAGAGACACATGGGGCACAGGCTGCTTCAGGCTCAGGTCATCCTAGTGGGCAGAGACACAGAGGGACACAGGCTCTGCCAGGCTCAGCTCACCCTGACAGACAGTGGGGGGCCTCACTGCCTGCCGCAGTGTAAGAAAAGGCTTTGCCACACACACTTTACGAGTGTGTGCTTTCATATTCTCTCTCCTCCAGCAGGAGGCTCAAGCATGTCTGTCAGAGTGTCTCTACACAGGAATTCTGCTGCACAGAGCAGGCAGGCCATGAATGCTAGGCATAATTAGAGGAGTTTTCCCACACTTCTGTTCCCAGTGTTCCCACCTGCAAGATGAATTCAAGTGAAATTATTCACTCCTCACCAAATCTTCTGGTTCTGACCCTTTCATCCCAGCACCTGGGGTAATGCTTAGTGGAAGGAATATCTTTTAATGTTCTCACAGAATATGTGGGCCTACTAGAACAGTAAAACAAGCCTCCTCAGGCACACTCAAAATTTAGACGCTGGAGTCCAGTCAAAATCAGCTGGATTTGGAAAAACAGTATTTTCTTTTCTTTGATATTAGTTTGGCTGCTGGAGCACCAAGGTCCATTTTCAGAGATTCCTTGTTAACCAAATAATTTATCAACCCTTAAAATTAAGATCATGCAACATGAAAGGAGCGCATAAGAGCAAAGCACACAGAAAAATCTCCTTGCCTTTCAGCTGCTTTTGTCACTTCACACCAGTGCTCTGCTGTGTCACTTGTCAGCTGTGTGCCTCTGCCATGGTGCTTGGCTATTTATTGAGAGTGCAGATGAAATACTCCCTCCTAGGTTTAAACCAATATGGCAGAAATATCAACAGCATCCTGGCATATGTTTCTTCACTTCCATGTCTTGGTTTTACAGTTCTTATTTTAGGATACACTCTGCAAGACTTTTAGGTAAAATGGTTCAAGAAGTTCAACAAGAGAGTAAATAGTTGCTCTGCAAATGGTTACATTATTATTTTTAAAAACCTCCAATAACCAACAAACTTTTAGCCTGAGTCAAAATCTTTTCCTATCTCAAATCTTCCTAGAGAATTAGTGCCAACTGAACATGCCTTGAGTTTATATCTAAATGGATCCATTTGTGATTCAAACAATTTAGGAGAATGTAAAGCACATAGTTAATGGAAGTTCTTATAAAAATTTTATGCTAACATCAATGCCCAGTGGTGTTTGCTACAGTCATCTTATTATGGTTCAGCATTACCAATCCTCACTAATTTACTGTGACTCTTCTGCTATTTCATAGTTTTCATAGCAGCCCTAAAACTAGAATAATGAACATATCAGCATGTCAACTTCACTAAAAGAAAAATAAAGTAAATCTACCCAAGCTGAAAATATGTTCAGGATGTAAGATAAACAAGAAAAGGAACAGAGTTTCACTATTATTTAGCTCTAATGCATGATTTTTGAAAGCTACAGTTTGTCACTGTCAGTCTTCTTTGAATGCAACAAAAGGAAAGCCTGACAGGAAAGCCTGACAGATTGACACCCACTCGTTCCCTGGTGGCACATCCCCTGGTGTATGGGGGGAAGGACAAAAGGCATCTTGTTTTTCACTTTGCCACTTGGTATCTTCAGTGGGGGCAGCAAGCCTGTCCCTCACATGGTGCATTCTAAGAATCTTTGCAGTGGGCTATTTTGCAATACTCCAGAGCATTAATACTATTCGATTAATTACAGTCTGGTCATGGGATACAAAAGGTAGGTCAAATTTTTACACTCTCTTGGGCTCAATATTCAACCAATTGCTACTTTTGCACTAATTTTATTAAATGTGAATCATCACACTGATGGAAAATTCAACATTCTTGATGGATAACACAATCCTTAATTGCTTACGGTAACAAACCTGCAGCTGATAAGAATGTAAGTATGTCATTTTAAATCAAATAATTCTAACAGTCTAAGGAAACCTTTGTGAAAAGTAAAAATGGCTTTTAAAGACATTCAGTACATTAATTTGATTTGTATTTGCTTTTCAGTTAGGTACATTTGATCTTTAGTACCACCAGGGATTTTAATAGAAATCTAGTTTTCAGTGCTGTTATACACACATTTGTGTACATTATGAAACAGTTGGAGTTTGGAAGCATGACTTATTATTTTCACATTCTTTCCTTGATTTTTTAGAGAAAAAACTCAATAACTTACAAGGCAACATTAAATACCTATTGATGGCTGTGTTCTCAACTTTTCATGCAAGGTAGGCCAGGCCTCTGAATGCTGTGTTTTGTTGTGATATATGGGTATCATCAGGCATTTACTAAACTGGAAAGGTTCCCTGTGCACTAATTCAGAGAACTCTAAACTGAGTCTAAAAAAACAAAATGTGTTTCTTTACATTACAGAAAGAACAAGGACTTACATGACCAGAATTTTATGAGCTTTGGGAAAAGATTAGTTATGCATTTGGACTTAGACACACATATGTGCACACACACACACACATATATGTATGTATATGTAAATGTATATAGCTGCCACCTGTCAATTTCTCTAGACTCTTACCTTGCTTCCCCTCAGAAATTACTTCCTGATTCCTAGAGACAAATGAGGTAAAGGTAATAAGGAAAAAGATAATTGTTCCCTCACATGTTTCAGACTAATTTTGTTACTGCATTTTCTTGGAGATAGAGAAAATTCTGTCTCTGCTGTCTAGGTTTTAGGCTGTGCCTACAGTAGTATTTTGTGTCAGAGCAGTTGTGGTTTTCAAGCAATTTCCCTAATTATTCATCACCTTGGTTATGATTACAGAAGGGCTCAGTTACCTTTGCAGCCTTTGAGTTTGCAACCTTTTGGCCTCAGCACCAGCTGTTTCAACCCATTTGTTTGTTGATACCATAGCAAATTACTTGTTTAGCCCTCCAAAGGGTTGTGTGGGGTCAGGGCTGAGTGGCCTCTTTTGCCTTCTCAGTCTTTTGTCATGGAGTGTATTACATTTGGGCACACTGGGATGAGTACTCCTGTTCTTTGGTCTTGGAAGTTAAATAGTTCTTAACTCTCAAGGCATGTTTAGGATACAGTCTAAAAGTAGAAAGGTTTGTGGAAAGGAGCAAGTCACAGTCACAGAACAGAAATGAAAGCTTACATTGAAAGATTGTTTGTTGTCACAAATCAGCTGCATTAATGAATGTGTATGAAGATGAATCATATAGTACAAGACCTGGTCAAAGGCTAGATTTTTGCCACTGTCCCTTACTAATTTCATACTCTGCCTCTCCTTGAACATGAGCTACCTTCTCCCTCCCTCCCAATGGGACAAGCCCCATTTAACATCTTCATTAATGGGTGATGAGACAGAGTTTTCAGAGCTAGTTTTCAGATGATACAAAAGCATACCTGATACAACAGTTGTTTCTGCCACCAGTTGTTTCTGCCACTATTCAAGATATATGGGTCAACAGGAAACACATTGAGTCAAAGAAGAGCAAATGTGAAATCCTACACCTTGGGAGGAATAACCCCTGGCATGAGTAAATGCTGACTTAAAAAGCTGCTTTGTAGAGAAGAATCTGGGGGTCCTGGTAAATGAAGAGGTGGCCATTAGCCAGTCATAGTCCTTTGTGTCACAGAAGGCTAAAACCATCCTGTACTGCATTAGAACTGTTGGCAGCCATTTGGGCAAGGTATCCAATCCCTCAGTACTGGTAAGACGCAGCTGGAGTTACTTTCCCAGTCTACATTAAAGATGTAGACATACTAGGCAGTCTAACAAAGGGTCACTAAGATGATTGAGGCTGGGTTTAAAGTATCAGGCATACCATGAGAGACTAAGAGAGCTGATTGGGCTTATCCCAGAGAAGGGAAATCTCAGGGAAATCTTATCAATCTGTGACTGCCTGATCATGGGAGGAAATAAAGAAGATGAAGTTATACCCTTCTCAGTGGTACCCAGAGACAGGGCAAGAAGAAATAAGCAAAAGTTGCATTTCGACTTGGAATTATGAAGGTTGTTTTTTGGTTTTTTTTTTTATTTCTGTGCAGGTGATCAAACACTGGATCAGACTGCCCAAAAAAGTGTTGACTTTGTATCTTTGGGGGTGTTCAAAACATTACTGGACATGGCTTTGAGCAATCTGCCATAGGTGACCCTGCTCTGAGAAAAGGGCATGGAAAAGTTGGTCTTTATAGGTGCCATCCACTCTCAGGTATTCTGTGAGTCTGTAATTTTGGTGTGGAAAAGGTACTTCAGGTTTCCTCTCCTAGCTGTGGGGCTGAGATGACATCCTTTAATGCTCACCTGGGCTAATACTTTAATGAGGACTTCATCAGGACCAGATACACTAAATCTATCTTCCCTTTCAGATTTTGCTCTGGTAGTGCAACTATGAAAAAAAAAAAATACATCTCTGCGTGTACCTGACTCCCAATAAATTGTAATTTTTCATCAACCTATAATTTCAAAATGTCCAGGTAGCAGCCATTTTCTGACTCAGAGCATACCTTTTGAGTTACATGCTGTGAAACCTTTTTACCTCTGGATTTCTTCTCTGTGTGTTTACATTCTTCCTGTGATCTCATGAGACTTACAAGTGCTTTTCTGCTCATCCATTTCTGAGGAGCTGCAGGGGAGTGCTGTGAGAGCCTCCTTCAGTTTGAGCAGATGACACGGTGGAGACAGACTTGAGAGATGCTGTTCCTGCAGAGACAGAGTAGGCTGTGGCCATTTAAAAAACAGCTGGTCACATTGCAAGTAACTACCCTAATACTGGAGCACAGACTGCTGCAGCATTCAAACCCTTATGATGCCTTTCTCTACAGCATAATAGATTTTTCTTGATGGATTTTAAAAGCACTCTGTAGTAAATAAGTTATAGGATTACACTGACAAGCTGAGATCCTGCAAAGTGCCCCACTATTCCTTGAAAGACAGACCAGCACCTCAGGGAGCCAGGAACTCTCACTGGTCACTAGAGAGAAGAGGTCACTGCCTGCCCCTCTTCTTTCCCCCACAAGGAAGCTCCTCCTAGACTGCTGTGACATCTTCCCTGAGTCTTCTCCTCCCCAGACTGAACAGACCAAGTGTACTCAGCTGCTCCTCACAGTTTCCCCTTCAGACCCTTCACTGTCCTTGTCACCCTCATTTGGATGATCTCCAATAATTTAAATTCTCTTATATTGCGGCACCTAACTGGGTTGAGAATTGACTGTCAGAGCTCAGGAGGAAGCCTAGGAAGAAAAAGGCTTCTGATGTAATAAATAACAGTATTCCGTAAGGCAGTCCTTTTTGTACGGTGGGGGTGTGGTGGCCTTGGAATGTGCTTTCTTGTACGATATCACGTCATCATTGGAACATGATGAGAATAGTTGAGAGTAAGCCTAGGATGAGGAGTTGGGGGGAGTCGTAGTGGAATCATATTTTCAGACCTGGTTAGTAGAGCAGCTGCTGCTCCTAGCATGGGTCAGGGGCTAGGGTCAACTACGTGATAGGAATGCAGTGCAGAGTGCAGTTGCAGGCCTGCAGTCAGCTGTGTTCCCCAGGGCTCAGTACTGGGTCCATCTTGTTCAGCTTATTGATCAGTGACCTGGATGAAGGGACATGGGATGAAGGGACAAGTTTGAGGATGGCACAGGGCTGGGAGGAGTGGTTGGTACTCCAGGAGGCTGTGTGAGACCTGGACAGGCTGGAGACTTGTGTGGAGAGGAACCTAACGAAGTTCCACAAAGGAGAAATTGCAGGGTCCTGCAGCTGGGGAAGAATAATGCCATGCACCAGTACAGGTGCATGTACTGCATGGGGCCTGGCCTGATGGAAAGCCAAACTGCAGAAAAGAACCTGAGAGTCCTGGTGTGCCCTTGTAGCCAGAAAAGCATCCTGCATTACAAAGAGTGCATTGCCAGTAAAGGGAAGTGATCCTGGCCCCTCTACTTTACCCTGGTGAGGTTGTGTCTGGAGTAGTATGTCCAGCCCCAGTTCAAGAAAGACAGGGAACACCTGGAGAGGATGCAGTAAAGGGCTGGGAAGATGAGGCTAGGAGGATGACTGGAGGACTG
The DNA here is from genome assembly GCA_013398715.1 of Nesospiza acunhae. NCBI lineage: Eukaryota > Metazoa > Chordata > Aves > Passeriformes > Thraupidae > Nesospiza > Nesospiza acunhae. Next base: position 421,349 of record VZSU01000829.1, on the reverse strand, counting down.
CTGCATCTCTTGTATGAGGAAGACAGCCCCTTCCAACCCCTTCCCTTTGACCAGAGGGACTGATGAGCCCACTTCCAGGGCTCTGTAATCCTTCTTGGTACTCCTCAGACTGCTCCTGTCTCTATCACTGACCCTCATGTGAAACAACAGCACTGAGTAATAAGTGGTCTCTAGGAGGCTCAGTAGCCTCCAGCTAGCACCCCTGACATGATCCCCCAATAAACAGCACATCTCTCTAGAGAGTGTGTCAAGTCAGCACAGGGGTGCCTCTGCTTCTGCCAGAAGAGTCCCCCACTTCTCTCACCTGTCACCTTTTCCAAGCTGTGCTGGGTGTTGTATGGGCAGACCAGGCTGCTTTGCAGGTGGTTGTACAGCAAGCAGACCAGGTCGCCTTACCCAGCCCCAGCATGCCTCCTGATGTGATGTGTCTTCAGTCTGCAGAGCAGGAAAATGGCTCTGCAAGGGCACTTCGTGCAGGGGGTGAAGGATCCCTTCCTCTTGGCTGTCCTTGCATTGCAGTCTTCTGACCCCCTGCGTTATTGGCCTCCTCCCTTCTCTGTGTGCTGGTGGGGAAGCTTTGGGCTGTCTGGCTGTGGACTGTGGGCACACTGCAGAGTGCATTCAGAGCCAGCTATCTAATTCCATCTCAGCTTCCCTGATGTTATGCCACTGTTGCTTCTAGAGGCCATTATATGCTCCCCTCCTAACATTTGGAGACGCCGACTATACTTGGCAGAGGTCTTCTAAAATTAATTTAAATTTATTTCAGACATTTTTAGGTTAAAAATGGTTAATGCATGATTTTTTTTCCCTCAGAAATACCTACATTTAAGGAAATTATTTGTGCCAAGACCACACTATTTCTTTTAAGTCTGTTATCTTGCCTCAGCCAGTGCCATACTCTTCATTTTGCTTCAGCTCTGAGGTGGAAGCTGTTCCTGAGGGCAGTTCTGGAAAGCAGAGCACCTTTCCCACAAGTTCAGTGGATGGAAATCTGCAGTAAAGGTATCAGTAAGCTGTGTTGCGTCCATAGGCACAATTTAGTCTGTTTAGGGACCCAAGTCTGCCCTTGGGCTCTGTCATGCACAGCAGTGCAATCTCATGGTGTTAGGACATCAACACTGCTGCAGCACACACATGGCTGCAAGCCACTGCAGTGGGGTCAGAGCTGCACCTGCAGTGCCGGCAACTCCCTGCTAATTTACTCTCACCCTCGGTGAAGTCAAAAGAGCACATTTCACCTTTTCCTCTGTGAAAAAGGGGGCGCTGTGTGTCCCCAGAGAGCAGGGGTGTGCTACAAGGCATCACTGAGGCAGTGCTATTTCGCATCTGCTTTCCACTAATGACATCACCTTTGCGTGCCTGTTTTCCATGCTGGCACTTCCACTGCACAGGCACACAGCCTAGACTGTCCTGCTTGTTTCTATCATCTGGTCCATTTCTGTATGTTCAAGTCGGGATTCTGTATCATTTTACCCAAATAAACACTTCCTAGCATTTTAGTCACGGATATTTTCACATGACTTGACTCTGCCAGGTTTAACCAGGTCCTAGCTATCAGCATGCCTCAGTAGCTTTGGGAGTCCCAGGAAAGGGTCAAAAAAAGGAATTGGGGGCAGGAATTTCAATGTCTCTGTTTCTGTAATTCATACCTAAATGCATATATGGTGCTGCTATAATGGGATTAATACCAATTCAAATTTAATCTTTATTTATGACTGTCATATTAATAAGTAGCTTAGTAACTGTAAACCTGCTGCATACTTAGCAGCATTTCCTAATAAACTCAGAATGTTGAACTCTGAATTACTGAAAAAAAATGAAGCAAAAAAAGTTTTTTAAAAAATAAAAAAGAAAATACAAAAGGTCTTTCTTGGGTGGTGAAATAAATTTCTTTGAAAATCTAGCAAGGAATGCTCTTAAAATCTTATTCTTACTGTAAAGAGGAGTGTGGGATATTATTCTACTATGGTAGAACTTATGTATTTAAGTTAGAACAATAAAGGATATGTGTCTACATGGGGATCTTAAGTAAGATTTCTGTGACTTTGACACATACTGGTTGTATAATGTATTACAATTGTCTCAATTTTTTGCAGTAGGGCTTCACTTTTCACTGCAGGAACAATGACTCCTTGATATCACTGGATTTTGACATTGATGTGTTTTATGAGGAAAGGAAAATAAATATTGATTAAATAGAGGAAAGTTGATTAGAGGTCAAGAAATTATTCTAGGTTGGCAATAGGTAGACCTTTGGAATCCACTTAGATGTTTTCTGGGCAAAAATGAATTGTTAATGAATATTGTAAAATAAAATGGGGCTGCTTTAAAATTGTTGAAATTATAAATAAACCAACGAAAAAGAATGGCCTTCTTTAATAGTGAGATTGTAAAATTGGAGCAGACAACAAAAGGGGTCTGCTTTCAGGGCACTGCTGGAGGGAGGCTGTGGGAAGGTAGTGAGTTACCAGCATTCCCGGTGACTGAGATGCTGCTTCCTTTGAGCTTGGTCCGCAGTCAAAGGGAAATTTCCACTGATTTCAATAGACTGCACATCCGGTCCCCTTTTAACAAGCTATTGGGTTTTTTAATTTACCATATGTCTCTTAATAACCAGATCACTACTAATAAAGCTCAGAAATTATATTAGCAATTCAACCATGAAATTAGATGCAACCAGCTAAGTCAGAAGGAGAACAACAATTAACAAAATATTGGTAAATGTAAATCTCAGAGAATCTTGTAATACCTCCAAGAGCACAGGATCTTCATTTCTTTTTATTAAATGCCTCTTGTGGTAAACGATTAAACAGCATCAGCAATTCCTTTACTTCAGCTGTCATTCTGATGATGAGAATGCTTGGGCACCTGACATCTAATTTCAGTGCCATCCAACTGTAAATAAATTGTGAAGCCTTTCTACACGTCTGGTAATATATAGTCATCTCTATGTAGGCACATATGCAGATTGTGTGAGCTTTACCCCTAACATAATATAGCTTCAGCCAGACAAGAATGAGTGTGGGGGAAAATAGTTTGTGAGAAGTTTGAAATTATATTCCAGGGTTTCTTTTTGGGGCAGAAATAGCATTTAAAGTTCTGAGTGTCAGAGTGAGAATAAAAAAGCTGATTCCCAGCATCAAGGTAGGGTTTTTTGCCTTTCCCCGCCCCCATTTCACTCACACTTCCTTGAACAAGGGAGACAGGTTGAAAAGCTTTGTCATATACAGATGCAAAACTACAGGTACAAGTTAAAATTTTCTGTATTAATTTCAAATGTTCATTCAAAGTTGCCTATTAATTTTGCATGAGGATTTGCTGAAGCTTCCATTGCCTTTGTTCCTTCCTCAATCATTAACATTCTGTTTGTCAGTTAGAATTACAGGGTTTGAAACAAATGTTTGATTTCTATCACATGTGATTGTTACACAGCTACAACTCTAAGCTTTTCTGATCTCCAAGTGCTTGCCTACTTAAGAGATTCTGGTTGGCTGGGAATGACCTTCCCCTGAAGTCTAGAAGTTAAATTTAAGATCACAAATAAATAGAAGTCTAGGCAATAAAAGGTTTTTTACAGGAGGTGAGGGGGTCACATTCCGACTTTGCGTTCCTATTGGAAATATTTCAAGCACACTTTTTTGATATGCGTTATTCTTATATACACTTGGAAACCATGTCGTGGATAGGCTGAGAAAATGGGATATTTATTGGCATTCATTTCATTAGCAATGTAAATCACTTTAAATGGCATATTTTGGCAGTGTCCTTTGAAAAATGCAGCTCATTAGCTGAGAAAGAAGCAAGCACTCTAGGACACACTGCACACTATCAAATTTTTAGGCTGTCCTTCACAGTATCCACCTTGATGGGGATCCCTGGTACAGCCCATGATGAGTTAGGTGCCCACAAAAATGCTTGTGACTAAGCAGGGCAAGGCCTGACTCAGAAACAAAATTTCAAGGAGAACTGAGAGCCAAGAGAGCCAAAGCTATCCTTGGAGGAAGGGATGCTGGGCCACATGCCTCTTTCTAGGCCAGAGAGAAGCAATTTCCTCCATTGGGGATTCAGGGCCCAGAACCTCATCTGGTACCTAAACAAAGCCAGGCCTTCCTTTCTGGCTGGGAGCTAGGGATTTTTGGCAGATAAATGAATAAATAATCATCTGGGGCAGAACCTCAAATACCCACTTAAACTAGGCAGTAGTGTGACACACATGTCCTGAGTACCTCTCTCACCAGAATATTGCATAGGGAGACTTTTCTTTACACTTCTAGGTAAAAATTCTCCAATGTATTTTTCTCACAGCCTGCTGGACATTTTCCAAGTAGGCGTTACTAAGCACAGCCTGAATAACAATTTCAGTGCAAAGGAAGCATAGAATCTTCACATGTCCCAGGTGTGCAACCACATTGCAGACCTTCCAGGGCTTTAGACTGAATTAGACTCAGTGCAGCTGTTTAGTCACAGTTCATTTTAGATATGGGTTTTTCCATCAGAAATAATTCTTTCTTTCATAAGGTAGGTGAAGGAGCAGAGTATATTAGGTATCTGCTTAATAGCTGCTGGGCTCATGGTGTAATTGCCAGGGCTGCTGGAAATACTATCCAATTCTGTGTAGGACCTGCTCACCTCCTGTACTCCCCTAAGGCACCTAACTGCATCTTCTTCTGTCACAGCTCAGAAGTCAAATTTAACTTTAACACATTCATTTTCTTCTGCTTAAATCATTGCCAGTTGCCATTTTATTGCAATTTTATCCCTGTGCTTCTTTCATATGATCTCTAATCAACCATTTCCATCTATGTGTGGTGCAGTATCTCTTAGTGGATGCCAGACTCTTCAGTACTGAGTTGGTTTTTTAGTTTTACATTTTGCATGTCCCATTTTCTGTGTCAAGAATATATTTTGTTATAATGATGCTGGAAAGCCTAGACTCAAAATGACAGTTGTCAAAAATCAGGCATGTTTTTCTGATTCAGAAGCTTCAATTAAGCATATTAATGGAAAATAATTATTTCATCAGGCATTCAAAGATTTTACCCTCCTTGGCTATGTAAGACAATACTCTTTAATCAAGGCCTGTAGTCTGTGTTTTATTATCCCATACCTGAGCCAACCATTGCTTGTCACTTTCTATTCATGACAATTTACACACTTCAGTGATGAGTAAGGTGCATCCTCACTGTTTGTTTGTTTTTTTGCCTTGTTGGTTTTTTTCTTTCATTTTTCATCTTTTTATGATTAGTCCTTGGTAATTTCCTGATCATTTATGATTTTCTGGATGTCTACCTTACCCCTTTATGTTTTTTGGTCAGGTGCAGTGTGTGCTGCATGAACAGGCTTTCCATAGAAGGTTTTAATAACTCTAAATATGCAGTGTTAATTTTTGATTGCTGTGCGTTATCACATCGTTAACATTTGAAACCCCTGAAATTATACATAAAACCCCAAATTTTCTGTAAATTATATCTATTTCCAGTTCAGGTACAGAATTTGTTTCTCTTCAGTTGCTATTTTGCTGAGTGCCTCGAGGTGAAAGCATTTTTTTTCAATAGCCCTCATTTAACTAGTCATCAAAATAAGTCAAACTGCCCGGGGAGAAGAAAGAAGGCACATTCCATTTCTGTCCTTGACTGGTTTCGTTGTTTCTTTTCACTGTGTGACTAGCAAGTGTATGGCTATCTCATGAGTTTGCAGTGCCTAGTTCATCAGTATCCACTTCCCAAAGTTTTTGGGGACCAAAACCTGGGGTGTTTTGGTAATAAAGCTCTAAATTCTTTAGGGACAAGTTCTCTTGAAAATGAAATAGTGATTTGACAGGCTCTGTGCTCCTTACTCCATTATGCATATGAACAGCAGCTATTTATCTTCCAAGCATTTTCCAAGTCTTGAGGAAAAACTAGCACTTATAAGGTGCTTTATGGCATTAATCCTTAAATAACATGTTCTAATTCCCATCTATTTTCTGCAGCCTCATTTTTGTCTTATCATTCCTGCATAAACTTATATCAGCTTTCCTTTCTCACATATCCGAATAGATGGCAAGTATTTACTAGAAAACTGACATAGTTAACAAAGACTCACTTTTTCTTTTTATGATGAAGTTACTTTTGAATTTCCTTGCATTTTCCTTGTGTCTCTTTCCAGAATTTTTACTGATTTACTACCAGTAGAACTGATTTGATCAAGGCTATCTAACACAGCTTTAAATTTCTGGCAGATGGTGCCTGCTTTCAGTCCACATGAATTAAAAGGACCACTGCAGGTCCTAACACAGTTTTAAAGTTGACTGAGGAAGTAATGTCCACACAAGAAATTAAAGAGCTATGCTTATATACTTTTATTCCTCAGTTGCAATCTTGAGAATATAACTTTTTTGTTTACATGATTTTGAATTGAGTAAGAATCGTGTACCTTACACAGGACAGCATCCAAATAATTCTGATTGAGACACTTGTCCTGGGAATATTAAAAACAATCATCATCCATGTTTTCCTTTATAGTAATATGTCATGTCATGAAATGGTTAACAGTTAATGACAAAAGTAATTGGAATAGTGAAAGGAGAAAATGTTACTCCTACCTTGAAAAGGGCAAGAAGGAGGATCCTCCTGGGAACTTCAGGTGCCTCAGTCTCACCTTGATACCTAGGGACAGTGATGGAGCAGCTAATCCTGCAAAGGCCTGCCAGGCACAGGTAGGACAAAAAAGTTTTCAGGAGTGATTAACAAGGAATCACAAATGGAATCCTGCTTGACCAACCCAATAACCTACACTGAAATTACTAACTTGGGGAGAGCAATGGCTTCTGCCTTCCTGGATGTCGAGTACCAACAGGTGGTGAACACACACATTTTCACAATGGTTTATAACAATAAACTCTTAGCAGCAATAAACGCTTATAAAACCAAGTTACAGTTCTTTAGAGTCAGGTTAAAAGTAAGAATGCAATGTTATTTCCAGAGGAAAAAGACACCTAACTTTTCAATTCCATTTCTGAACATGTGATGGTTCATATACAGTCCCAAAAAACCCCATAGGATTAGTAGTTTTCAGGAAAATTCCTAGTCCAGAAAACACCACTAACTTTATTTCAAACTATTCACCAGAATTTTAACTATTAATTGAATATGTTATCTCATTAAAAACTGCATCTCTGTCTCACCTAGCAAGAGGCTTAAGATAAAATTGAAGCTGAAGTAGGGTCTAAATGAAGTTAAAACATAATTTCAGCATCAGAAGCTAAATGCCTGAAAACTATCTGATAAGTTCTTTCCTTACCTGAATTAATGAAGAATTATGGCATAGTTTTTGTGCAGTATTATTCATAGTTAAGTTACTCTTCTTCAAAGAGAAGTGAAAAAAAGATCAGGAAATGGGGAAACTGTGCTTCCACAATGTTTTTTGTAGTCTTTGCCATTAATAGAATTTTTCTTCTCAGGATTATTTTCACTGAACATAAACTATTGTTTTGCAAGCTCTGCACTTTTCTTGTGTGTATTCTTTACATACTACATATATAGGACAATGCAATTTATCACTCTGACAGAAATTAGAGAAGATACATTTTCTTCAATGTGTGAGATATTTTTTCTTTTGTTCATGTCCTTGTCTGTCAGCTAAATTACAATAAAATCATGTGCAAAGCAATCATGAAAATAGAAGGGTTGCATTCATTGTTCGGATTGTCCTGCCTATTGAAATGTCTTCTCCTGTTTAGGAATATACATAAGAACCCAAAAGCACCTGTCCTAGTAAAATCTAAAAATATAATTTGCTTTTAATAATTTGATGGTTTTAGTGATACAAATAATATTTTATGTATGTCTGTTTACGTAGTGTTAAATGCAGTTAGAAGATTCCAAAACTTATAAGTATTGAAATAATGTGTTTTTTTACTTCAGTTATACAATATTTTATTTCTATCACATTTCATGTGTGTCTGTTTATTTCTAAGTCTTTCCAGGTTATCAATTTCCAAACATTTATCCTTCGGTCATGTTTTTGTGGCATTTGTTTGTTTGGTTTTTGTGTGTGTCTGTTTGTTTGTTTGTTTGTTTAGTTGATTGTGTTTGGGGTTTTTCAGTTAGGGTTTTTTTGGGGAGGCTGCAAATTCTTTTCACTTCTTTGAGTGTAATTTACCTTTGCATCTATTCAGGCAAGAAAATTATTAGTGTTTATGCATATCCCTGCATTGAAGAGCACAGAGCTGGGAAAACTTCTTGTTGCAGTAGAGCCTGTGCTTCCTTTGTATTTTGGTGCATTGGTGAAATGCTGGGCAGAGCAGCCAGAAACTGCAGAGTCCATCAGTGCAGGGTGGGACCTGCTGTCTCCAGGCACACACACTCCAGTCTCAACGAAAACACAGCAGAACCTGGCAGCTCTTGGGTCATCAACACAGGAGGGATTTCACACGGAGGTGGGACGAATGTGTGCCCACAAACCTTGCTTGCTAGCTAAATCAACATAGAGGAGGGCTACTGGGGTCATGGCTTTTCCCCAGTTTGTGCTTTGTTTACTAGAAATGTGTTTGCTTCCCAGAAATGTGTTTGTTTCCCAGAAATGTGTTTGTTTCCTCCCGTTTGCTCTCACTCTGTGTCCCGCTGTGGAGCTAAACTGTGGGCAGAGGGAAGCAGCCTGGTGAATCCCTCCTTAGGAACGTGTTTACAGCTCTGGTGGAAGTCATTTGGTGTCAATGTTATTATAAGTACTAATGCCCTCTCCCCCCTGTTGTTTTTATTACATCTCTCCCTGCCAACAGCTTCCAGCAGCTTTAGGAATTTATCATATAAGAGAATTAGGATGAATCGGAGCCAAGCATGTGTTGGGGGGGTGGAAAGGAGGGAAAAGGAAAGTTACTACAAAGGCTGATATAACAGTAAAGATTTCCTCAATTTGTTCTCATTATTACAGAGATGAATTTTTTTAATGACCAGGGACTTTGTAGAAGAATGATGTCTAAATACCTACAACAAAACCTATTCTGTGTCTTCCTGTTTTGGTATTGCAAGTACTTTTCTAAAAGTCATACAAACTGTCTATGGTGAAGACATAAACAGCTCAGCTGGTTTTCAGCCTCTCTGAAGACATTACAGTAACTTTTAGCCATGTTTAGGTTTTTTTCCTTAAAATAGAAAAAAAAAAATTTAAAAACTAGTGGTTCTTATCTGGAAGTGCTCAGAAACAGGAACAATTTTAGTGTGAGTGCTTAAAGAGATTCAGGATAAACCCTGAACATTTTTTTCACATCAGATGATCTGGCACATCTGAAAGATGTGCTAAAATAGTAATAGTATTGAGAACTAGGTCTGGCTGGGTAATTACTTCTATTTTCCTCTAAGAATTTACAAAGAGTGTGCTCTTCCCATCCCCTGCAGTGATGGGCATTAAAAAAAAGCTCCAGAAACATGTGGGAGCTTTCACAACACAATCCAGCCCTCAAATCTGCCACCCAAATAGTCTTTTCCTGAGCATCTGGTTCATCCCTAAGATTAACAAAATAGTAAAAATTGTTTGAACAAGTGACTCCCTGGAATTTTACTAAAACAACTCCAACATTGAGCCTTTGCATTTTTCATCCCTGCAGCCTATGAAGTGTTGAAATTGTTCATATATTTACAAAAAAAAAATTATAAAAAGGCTATGGGGTAGTTAACAATTTTTTATCCAAATCCTGCATGCACCTGCCTTTGATATTGTACTGAGTCAGCAGAACAAAACCTGCAACACTGCAAATGTATTTTAGCATGCAGAATGACACATCTGGGACAGCATACACCACTGTAAAGTATCAAATGCTGTGAGACTCCTAAAAAGCAGTACTTGCAAAACTAGAAATAGAAATAGGCTGAGATTAAGAAGCAAAAATCTCTTAAAATAGTTATGCGAGTAGGGAAACATTACTTTTTTTGCTCACTGGGCATTTATTCCTTAGTTTATTATATTTTTTTCAAGTACATTCATTAAGCTTTTAGTAACATTCCTGGGAATTGGTTGGGTTTTGTTTTGTTTCTGAATTGATAATTGCTCTTATTAGGGGGGAAAAAAAAGCAAAATATAGTGGTTTTTTTTTTTAATTTCTGGAATTAAATCATTCTTAATCATTCTTAAATTTTACTGTGCACTTTGACCTTGCAAGTATAACCCTTTCCTGGTGACACATATGACCCACAGGGGATGTTCAGTTATTAGGTGGTGATATGTGGCATTGAAAAACATCAACCTTCTTACTAGAGGTTGTACTGTGTATTTAATCCATGCATAATCCAGCTAGGATTAGCACTTTTTCTAATTAATTGAAATTAAATGCACAGATGTAAGGAAAGATTCACGCTGCTTAAACACATGGCAACACAGATATGTTCATGGGCTGAGAAAAGCATACAGATTACTGATTACCTTCAATTTTAGAAGGTCATGATGCACTGTGCTCTCCTGCTCCATGATTGTCCAAGTTAAGTGGGAGTGAAAACTGGTGTGTTCTAACTTCCCCAAAGTGCCATGCAGGGAACACCAGTCCCCTGGCAGGTACAGCATTCTGCTGTGAAGAAAACCCCCCACAGAGACAAGACATGACTAGATACACAATCTTGTTTTTTGGAGAGTGCTCAGTATAGCCATTGGGATATAGCTGCGGTAACAGCAGCAGGTTTGTTGATCCTGCAGTCACTTCAGAGGGCTGTGAGAATAACTGTCCATTTGTGCCTCCCATATTCTCTGGTAGCTACAGTGGGACTATTTGAGGAGAGAATCTGCATGCCTGACCCTCTCCCCATTTACAGAAATATTTTCAGTAAGCCACTAATAGCATATCATATACAAGCAAAGTCACCTAGCACTCAAATCTTACAAATAAAAAAAAAAAAAGTAAGCTTAAAATAAGGCTCTATATTAGTACGAGGTTTACAAAAATAAATAGTTCCTCTATCCATAGTCTGTGATCAGATTCTGTACATTCTCATGGAGGATTAGTCAGTTGTATTTCAAAGTGCTTGGGGTATTCAGTGTGTGGTGGGTATATCAACACTGGCCTGCTCCACCTGGTCTGAGATTTACTAGCCTGCCTGCTTGTGCAATATACTTGAGCTGTAGATGAAGTACTACATTCACTTGGTTAACTGCTCCACTGAAAATTTTACAAAAACAAACACGAAATCCCTTGCAGTGGAGCTCAGCTTGTCCTCGTCCTTGTGAAGAGGCAAAGGGACTCAAGTGGACATACTGAGCTGAATGAACCCTGTCAGTCCCACTGACTCAGATTTCCATAGATACATAGTGCCTCACCCCAGGTCGTGTCCAGACCAAGAAATTGTTTATCCATTTACATCCAGAACAATTAATAGTTTATCCATTTATATCCCAATGAAAAAATAGTTTATCATCTCATGCATTTTACAAAACAACATTTTCAGAACGATTTTACATTGAGTGTATTTAAAGTTACAACTCTGCAGCCTTTGTAACAGACTACACTCAGAGAGATTGCTTTCTCAGTTGTTCAAAAGTCTCTGCTTTGTCTGCAGTGCCTTGCTCCTGATTTCACTCTCTGCTACTTGGACAGGACTTCACTGGTACAGTTTCTCCATGATTCTGCATCTGAGGAAAACCTACAAGCAAGTTTATAAGGCAATAATGGATCTGTACCCAAGCACTCATGGAAGAGCCCATTAGCTCCAGACTGCTGAAGTAACAGAGGAAACTCTCTTCTTGTATTTCATTTGTCTTTACTGACAAATTCTGTGTTGTGTCACTTATACTAGAGCAAGTGAATGTTTTGAACCCTTAAAAATCTACTCTGTTTAGTACAGAGCTGCAGGTGCCTTGATCTGGCCTTCTTCTCCAAGACAAGATCAGCTATTCCTAAAGTAGCCCCCACAGAGATTTATTTTTACAAGGTCTTTTTAGGACCATCTGGAGACAGGGTTTCCCCAGCCTCTGTCTGCCAAGAGGCCATTTTCCAGTCCTACCTAACTCACCCTGCTATTTTGTAGTTTGCAACCTAAACTTTCCTTGGTTAATTGTCCTATTGACAATTAAACTACTGTCCTATTTCTAGAAAATGACCGTATCTCCCTTAGTTTCATTTTTACCTTTGTTTAATAATTCCTTTTCCTCCCAAATTACTCCAGCATCTTCTATCTTGTCTTGCAGATGATCTGTTGTCAAGGTTTGACACTGGCACAATGCCAGTGCCCCCATGAAAAATACCTCTTCCCTGGTGTCTGCTGTGAGATGGGGCCAGGAAATAAGCAAAGCAGGCTTCTAGCTTAGGAATAGAGGGAACAAAAAGTTTATTAACTAAACTCCAAAAGACAGGGACACACACACACACACACACACACACACACACACACACACACACACACACACACACACACACACACACACAC
>VZSU01000829.1:393807-408139 GCA_013398715.1 Nesospiza acunhae | reverse complement strand
AAAGAGCCAGCTCCCAGGGGACAGCTCTGCTTTTAACCCCTGTGTTCTCAGAGGCGTAACCAATATCCCAATGGTCAAACCAGGTGCCAATTTAAAATCTGGACACCTAATTGGTGGCCACAGAATATCCCAGAAAATGTACTTCCTTTAAACCCACGACATCTGTAAAATATTTTACTCTTCTTTTGTAGAATTATGGTCCCTGTGCAGCCAGTGTATAGTCAGTGTAATAAACTATTTTGTGTTAATATGTCCACATTAATATTTTCTCCTAATACATCTCAAGGACCAGCTATTGCTGTTCTCTTTGCAACCCTTGATTGCTCTTTTTGGCCTTGAACCAACATTTTCCCTTAGCCAACAATTTCTAAAGGCTGTGGTCCATGGTGAATTTGGTATTAGTCACAACAGATGAGAAGTATGTGACACAAGAGGGTGAGTACACATTCACAACCCTCAGACCTTCTTGGGTCCAACATGAGTCAATGCCAGCTCAGACTGTTTTCTGCTCATACTGGGAGAGATAGAGGAACTGAAAAATATCAGTCATGTATTGATTTTACAGTGTAGTTGTTCAATACCAAAATTATACTCCAGTTCAGAGAAATTTGGACATCACCTAATCCTTTGGTTTCTTTTTAAATTTTTATGAAAGTTCCAGATTTTTTTAATCTGACTCTCAGTGTAAGACTCCCATGTGATTGTCAGTGGGTTGACCCTGATAAAATAAAAATAGAAAAAACAACCACCAAGAAAAAAAGAAGCCTTTTATATTTTCCTCAAAATCCTTAGCACAGTCAAGATTATAATAGATTGTCCTCTCTTATCTGTTCTGTGTGTATAGATGAAAATATTATAAAGTAAAGAGTGGTGAGAGTTTTTAATCAGCTGTTCCACATTACTGGGCTGTGTTCCATGTCTTCACTTTGTTTCCTCCCACTCAATAAATGATATCTAGGGTACCTGGCATTTGGTGAGGCTACACGTGCATGTGTACTTACCAGGTGCAGCAAGGATTTAATGCTGTACCTTTGCCAGTAATTTGTAATTCTTATTGCAGTTGCATTCAGCAATTGATCCCTCATCCTTTTGAGCAAACAGATGTACATCCTTGAGTCCTGGCCTTGACCACGGGTGAACTGCAATTATACATCTTCTTGTGATTCTCTCAAGCCAGCCTGGATGATATTCAGGCAGTTTCAAAACATGTTTTCCTTTGGAGCATTAAAAGTAATCTCTGATTAAACTGTTTGGTTATCTATCATAATAAATTGGTGTGTATGAGACCGCTTTGGAAGCCTGTAGCCTTTCTATCACTGGAGGATTTTAAGGACAAGTTAGAGAAACATCTGTCAGGACTGGCTGGGTATAGTTGATGTTACCCAAAGATAAAATAGGTCACCTTCTCAGTCCATTTTTTCATCTTTTTTTCTGTGATTTTATAATTGGTCACTGAAAATACAGTTGGAAAGTCAGCGACTTTATTCTTGAGTGTGAGTTCTTCTTCCTAAACTAAACTAAAATGCCATTGTTCATTTGTTTGGGTTTTTCTATGTAGGTAATTTGGAGTGTCAGCGTATTTTTTTTTCTGTAGTTTTCAAGCGAGAATTTCACCTGCAATTTTTTTGGCACAGGTAACCTTTTCCAAGGTGTCATCCAGCCCTCATGAAATATGGTCACAGACAGTTTCTGCCTATTATTTCTTTGGAAAACATTGCAAGAAAAGGAGAGTGTTTCCTTTGCTTCTATGTTACTCTGCTGAACTGCTTCAATATTAAAAATTAAAATAAAATTAGAAGAAAGAGAGCAATTAAAGCAAACTGAAGTCTAGCTCAGAGCAGACTTAGTACTAAAGCAGAAAGCAAATAACCTAAAGTAAAAATTACTGCTATCTTTGATACACCAAAGAGAGTTAATTTTTATGTATGCAAACTTAAGTTGCTGTGTGCACCAGCTTTAGGGTTATCTGAGATCAAAGAAATGTGTAACTTAAGGAGACCTCACTGTATTTTCTTCAAACCTAGGTCTTCATAAAAAATATAGAACAAGAAAGAAGACAATCCCTGGTAAGGATTTCAGAACTGGAAAAATGTGCATTAAGTATTTGACTGGGTGCTGTGTAGAACATTTTAAATTAAGAGAAGCCTATTGCTTGTTTTATTCATACCACAACGATATTCAGGAACATTCAGTAAATTTCTTCCCAGAGGAGACACAAATGCTCTGATCCATCCAACTCATATGTTGAAAATACATTCATCTACCATTTATAAAGCAGTTCTTTATATAAGGACCTATAAGCACCTGGCATCATGTTACTACAAACAAGTTTATGTGACTATAGCTGAGGATTTTAAAGAATGTTTTGCCCTTTTTGCTAAGTTCTTAGCTTATTTTTTCCCTTTAACTGAACACTTTGAAACCAGCAATTGTTTTCAGTCTCTTGAAGTAAGAATTTTCTAGCACATTTATGAATGTCACTTTTGGAATGGAGATAACGATGTCTTCCTGCTAAAAAGACTTACAACAAAAATTTCAAAACAAATCTCTGTCTCCTCTCTGTTCCTTTTCCCTTAATGTTAGCCCAGTGCCATTCCATGGCTTCTTGGACTACTTGAAATTGCATATTTCTTTTTGGGTCACTAGAGGTAGGTGGGATATGGAGTGTTTCTGGGTTTTTTTTGTATTGAGGGTTTATTTCTTCCTCTCTTCCCAGAAGCTCTCAGATTCATGATCTCCTGCAGCTCAGGCTGACTCAGAGCAGACTCAACTCACCCCAGCACCAAACCACTTCCCCCGGGTTCTGCCCTTCTCCTGACATGCAGCCCTCGGGAGCAGCTGAACAGGCAGCCTTTATTTTTTTTTTAACCTGGCATTTCTACTTCTCTTCCCACTTATCTATGTCCTCATATTTCAGAACAGAAGGTGAGAAAGATGCTGATCCTTAAAGAATAATACAGGTTCTCCTTAAAGGTGAATCAGGAAGTATTTGCAGTGTGTGCTTTCCAATCCAACAAAACATTTCTAGTTTAAAGAAAAACATAAATTCCTTTTGCAGAAGTATTTTTAAAGAATCATTTGTTCTTCATAGGAATTATAATTTCCTATGACACCATTATGATAAACTGTTGGAAATGTTACGGGTTTTGTACTAAAAAGTGCCTCGAGTGTGGAGTTAAAAATCAGAAGAAAATCTCAACTTTGGAAATTTTTGTGTGTCCTATTCTGACCAGATCACGTGTTCTTTCATTCCAGTGTTATCCAAAGAAAAACCCTTAATAATCAGATCAAATTTCATATAATTTTATCTTACTTTATGTAATCTAATTCATGCCAATTAAAATTTTAACTCCTGATGGCCTTGATAGACTTTTATCTAATAGAACTAAGAAATCTCTCTTAAGTAAGAAAAATAAACATCTCCAGCATCTTGCTAAGATGCCTAAAATAGATAGGATGACTCACTGCTTGGACATGAATGTTTTTTTCTGTTGATCAGGCACAGAGCTTAAAGCAATTGCATAGATCTAGACATCTTTAGATGTTTTATGTTAGTTGAGAACAATCCTCTTCTGTATGTTCCCTCCAAGCAAAGATACAGTTTCAGGGTTGATTTTCTGGGTGAAATGCTACCGTTCTTCACCTACTGGTGGCTGAAGTGAATGACTGAAAGACCAGAGCAAAGCTGCCGCTTAACAGGAAGGAGAAAACAAGCCCATAACAAAAATATTATTTTGTTTACAGAATTATGTTTTTCAGATAGGAAGAAAGTGTGAAAGTGTACTATGTGAAACAAAGGATGGAAAACATAGACAGAGGTTCTAGGTTCATGCATTTCCTCTCTAGCTTGCCTTGATTCATTTTATATGTGAAGCTTCCACACATTGAAGGAGACATCAAAACAAGCCACAAAACCAAATAAAATTACCTTTGAACAAAATATGAGCTAATCACAGGCTATGATATGATGCCACAGGATACAGCAGGAGATATGAAACTTACAGATTCAAGTTTTGGGCAGGATAAACTATCAATTAGGAAAAATATTCTGGGATCCTGGGATGACATCTTAATGACGTGTCAGTTTTGGTTGCTGGAATTTTTTAGCATTCATAGGTCAAGCACTTAGAGTTCAGTCCAGTGTGCTTGCTATTGATCTTGGAAAAATCTGGCCAATTAGCAAGAATCTTTGTGGAAGCATATTTTAATACATTTTCAACATTAGTATCCTTGCCCCTAGGCAGGGAAGCAGATATAAGAACCTCCAAAGGCAAGGGTAGATCAAGGTCAGCATTTATAACTTCTTTAATGAATTCTGGACCTTGTACCCAGAAATATTTAACCAAGAGGCAATCATAAATTAAGGGAGTTAAAATTGACCATAACTTTTGTCCAACAGAAAGGCTCTTTATAACTTGATTCATCTTAAGGGAAGACAGAAATTGTTACATAACATCAGACTAAGATGCTAAAAGGAAATTTTCATGAACCAATTTTCCTATAGTCTAGCAATCTGATAACTTTGATTCCAGTCATCAGTCTAAAACTCCCCTTATAAATGGGCATAATTTATAGGCCATTGAGCTGTTATGTGAATAGGGAACTTTAACAAAACTGTATGAGTCAAGTGTTGCAATTATTTTTTACTTTGCGGAAAAAAATAAAAAGAAAGCCAAACAAACTTTTCAGATGTATTCTTATTGATATTGAGAGAGTAACAAAAGAATATTTGAGGAGGGTTTCTGACTAAGGGAACACATTATTACAGGATTTGAGGCAGAACATTCAGAAAGATATAGAATCTGCCGTTGACAAAGCAATTAAATCTGGCAAGCCAGGGAATTTGCTTCATGCAGTCTGATGTTTATAGGGATGGATAGTGGCTCTCCAGTTTGGACATGAGAGAGAATGTAAAATGAGAAGGAAAAGAGACCTGGGGGAGAAAACTGTGTACTGTTCAAACTCAGAATCAACAAAATCAGTACCAGAAGTTGTTCATGGTGTAGCATAAAATGCAAGATAAAATGATGCCCAGAAGCACCACAAAATACAATAATTTGTCTACCACTGTACTTTCTAAAACCATTTATTCAAATGGAGAAATAGACTTTAGAACTTGGGCACTGACATAAATAAATTTCATGCCTTTGAAGGAGGTCAATATTAGCTAAGTAAGCAATATTATATAAGTAAGAAATATTTATTCTTGTAGCTGAGAGAGGTTTAACCGAGAAAGAAAGCCTGCCAAGGAATTTAATTCTTGCTTGTTTTCAGATGGAATTACACAATTTGCAGTTTGGATACAAACCTAGGTAAGATTTTTTTTTTTAAAATACATTTTCTGGAGCTTCTGGCAAATAAAAATTGATACAAAGTCAAAGGATTGCATTTGTGATGGGGAAAAGATCACGTTTGCTCCCAGTGATTTCTCTGGCTGCTGGGTGGCGCAGGCAGAGAGCAAGAGGTCCCCCCCACTGCCCAGATGTTTGGTCACAGGCCAGGGAGGGTTCCCAGCAAGATGTGGAGCATTTGCATTGTCAATGCCAGCCAAGATGGAAAGGAGAGATCTCAAGGGGTCCGCAGGGAGCGCACAGATTTTTCTGAGCTACCAGTGGCTCTGAAGGAAGGGACTTTTCTCTGCAAAAGATCCTGCCATTTTCGTCTATTTAACCCTGGATGGTTTGTGTTTCCCATTGAAGGAGTTAGTTATTCTAGAGTGACTTGTGAAAAAATCTCTAGATTTATTGATTCAAAAATCTTGTGAAGTTTGGGGGGTCTATCCTCATAGAGAAAATTATGCAGGCTGATCTGTCTGCGCAGAGTCCCAGAGAAACATGCCAATCTGTTGAAAAAAACCACAAATCAAACCTGCCTTTCCAATAGTATGGGGAAAGCTGATTGTGATTGCCCAAGCTGCTACTGAGTATGTGACTGTGCATCCCAACTTTGCCTTTTTCTCTTTTCTGTCAAAAATTTATAAGACCTGACAGCACCACTGCCACCTAGTAAGAGTTCCACTGAGTACTTGCTAATATAAATGAAAACTGAGAAATGTTCTTATTTATTATCTAAATATGACTGATCTTTCTAAAGAGATTGTGATGGGCAAAAGTGTCACAAGCCCTGGTAATAATGAAAGCAAAAATCTTTCCTGCCACATAGAGAAGAGAGACAAATAGAAAAGGGAACAACATCTAGTCTCTGTGCAATAATAACAGAAGAACACAGAGGCCTGAGTTGCCTTTTGACTGCCAAGGTAGAAGCCAGAAGCAGCTCCAGCACCTTGAAATAGCTGAGCCCCAGGAAATACCATCGCAAGAGCTCATGGCCCATATGGTTCCAAAGAGCTGATGTGCTGCCTGCCTTGCAGTGCCTTGCTGTCCAAGAGCAGGGGCATGCACCAAGTACTCCCACTTCTCATACTCATGATGCTATTAATGGGTACCCAATTTTAAATTTTGTACTTCACTATATTTTTTGTAAACTGGGAAAACCTGATAAAGGAAAGAGCATATTTGGGAAATTTTGGTTTGAGCTGATTGACACTGAGTTCATGAATGGCACAGAATAAACATCCCTTGTTTTTAAGAACCTCTGAAAGACCTTCTGATATTTGTACATATCTGTGGTATCTTACATGTTTCATATCACCAAACTGACATTGTGGAGGAGTAGATGCCATTCAGAACTGTTGAAGTAAATTCCCCAAGCATATGCTAAAGCAACTTGTGTCAGCACAGATGCACTTGTGAGATAATTAGATAGGATATAGGAGTTTGCAGACTGAACAGAGCCTGGTCAATGGTCCAAGCTCTGGCCTCCAGTTATCCATTTTCTTTCATAGTCTGGATGAGGGAACAGATCAGAGGCTGCTCTCCTTAGTCAGTGCAGGTGGGGATGTCTGTATAGCAGAAGATGCGCTAGGACACACAGTCTTAGGCTGGTCACATTACCTGATGAGTTCATTTGTCTTCTATCTACTCTCCCCATGAGTACACAACCACGAGATTACTGCTAAAATTTTGATTTACCATTCTGAAAAGCTTTGTAGCTCTCCAAATGGACGTTGGTGCCGGATGCTGCCTGGTTGCAGCCCTTGCCATCCAGGATCTTCTTTCTTTCCACAGACCTGTAGCAACTAATTGATTTGGACTCATCTCATGTTCTTTTATCCGCACATATTGACCCTATCAATTCGCCCTGTCTCATCAGATTTATCCTATCATTTTTGCTATCATAATGAGTCAATGATGACCACTCTTAGATTGCATGTGTTAACTGCCAGAAAAATACTTAAGCAATTTTGCTAATGAGCTTCTTGTTTTGAGGCCAGGGTAACTATGAAAGTGAAAGCTTCACCAAAACACACTCTAAAGCTAAATATTACACAATGGTGATAAAGCATTAATGGAATTATTTTAAATTATGATGATGATCATCTACTTTGTTCAACACATTTATTAGAATTGCTGTTCAACCATTAACTAGCTGAATCTTTTGAACAGAAAGATAAAAATTCATTTAAACATTAAACTGTTGGAATGAGGCCAACTACTTCTATAATGACTGAGGAGGAAGCAAAATCCTATACCTTCTCAAACCATGGTAATGAGAAATACCTGAACTCACATGGTTATTAAGGCCTAGAATCAGTGATTGTTTTTCAGCTGTTTTTTTTATTTCTTGTGCATCAATGAAGATACTTAATATTTATCTTTATTCATGATGCTCAGGGGCAATCATCTGGAAATAGTAATTTTTTCCTTGGGTTGTTCACTAAATTTTAAGTCATTAGAATGTAATGTAGATTTATATTTTCCCTCCAATTTCCTGCTCAGTACCATGTACTAGGTAGCAGAGGATATAATTATTACTAGAGAGTGCTTGAATGACTTCTGGTAATTGGAATTTCAGTAAACCTTGACAGGTCATCTAGCAATATTAAGGAGATATCTGAGTCATTGGTCTCTTGACAATCAGCTGACTTCTTTCGGATGACAAAGTCTCTAGACGAATTTGTGCGTTTTTTCATGCAGTGGCAAGAATATCTTATTTGAAATGTTTAAGGTGCTTGATATTTCATGTTCCTATCACTGTTAATGAATACAAAAACCAAATAAACCCTGTGGGATGCTTCAAAATATTTGGTTATATCCACCTTTTTTATCTTTTCTGATGACTTTTCTTTTAAAGTGTAAAAGAAGCCTTTATACAAACATAGTTACCAAGGCAAACAACTTCTCAAGGTTGCAGTGAAAACAAGCACAACTCCATCCATACGTGGCCTAAGGGATCCTAAGAGGGGTGTTATTGTTAGTGTGGCCCGGTCTCAGCTCTGTTAGACTCTTTCATGGCTCGTGCCTTGCCGTGGGTGAGGGTACCCTGGGCTGCCCTCCCTGGCTTGCTCCCATGGCGCTGACATCACACAGCCCCCTCCAGCCATTCTTCCACTCGACTGTTTGCTGAGGTACCCAGGCCCATGGGAAACTGGAACTGGAACAAAGCTGTAGTTTTCTTATAGCAGGATCCTTATTTCATCTATCAAGGTTAAAATTAGCACTACTATTTCAACTCAGTTTAAATGCCATAGTCTCCTCTTCATATTGTGACCTAAAAAGAGGAAAGCAAAGGTCTCTGTGCCATTCATTCAAGGCTAAAATTAATTCAAATTAGTATTTCCAGTAATTATCATTCCCTTTTAGCTTTATCAAAAGTGCAATGGCAATTAGAAAAAGATATTTGAAAAGGAAAAGTTTTAAATATTTATTTTAGTTTCCACATTGTGCTGCTGCAGACAGGGAGTGCACCTCTAGACTTTTTGCCTCCAGTCACTTAAGTCAACCACCCTGTGGATGTGGGCTAAGTAAATCCACCGTGGTAAGTGTTTCAGCCATACAGAAGTCACAGGGATCTCTCCTACCAGAGAAACCTCAAGTTTAACGTATTATCCATTTTCTGATGATACTGTTTATGTGCTGAGTTCTTGTATGTATCCCATTTATGCAGTATGTCAAAATGCGTCAAAGCTAATAATGCATAAATTCTAACACAAATATATAGCACTTCTCTATACTATAGAAATATGGGAGATAGATATAGATTATACAGATAGATATAGATTACATTATATAGATATATATAGATATTAATATGGATATATGGATATTAATATACAGATATAGATATATAGATATGGATACACACCAGTCCATATATGGACTGGTATATATGGATATGGATATGTATGGATGGTATATATGCATAAATCTATATAGGATATCTGTAACAAACACAGCAAGAAGGGATAATTTAATTTGTAATATTCCCTGCCATTTGAAGCATTTTGTTAAAATTCCTGCAATCTCAGGGTGACTACATATGGTTTAGATTTTTGGGTTTTTTTTTCAGTTAAGCCACTTATGTTTAAAGGTAATTGACTATTGCACCTAAATTCTTGTTTTAGCATTTTTCTGCAGCTAATTTCAGCTGGTTGGCGTAACAGGAGTATATTGGTCAACAAAATATATAGGCCTATTATAGCTTACAAAACAAATCTGTTCCACTTTGGAAGCTTTTTTTTTTTCTTGTTTTGTTGCATAGATAGCAAACAATTACTTATCACTGCATTTGGCAGTATGTGGGAGAAAATCTTAAGATTTGATCTCTGTCTTCTGAGTGATTTGCTTCCCCCTTCCCTCTGGTCAGTTCTTTGCTCTTCTAAGACACCTTTACAGCAAGACTGGAAAGTACTGCTAGCACTGGTATGAGTAGAGAGCAAAGTATAGTGAAAAGAATGTAGAGAGGTTTGTTTGACTTCAACTCAAAGGAATACCTTGTGTACTTCAGCATTTACCTGAAGTGTCTGGCCTGCGCAGAATCAAGCTACATGGGCAAGGCAGCTCCATTCCTTGGTCCTAAACCTGCCTCTACATTTGCCTTGCTGGAAATGGCAAAAACACAGGGCTCTAAACTAACGTTTAACTTATCTCTGATCCCAAAGGAGCCTTTAGGGTGGACCTGGAGCACAGCAGCACCTGGCTGGCAGGAGTCTGTGAGGGAATAGGTGTGTGCTGAGCTGACAGTGACCTCCTGGGATGGGGGGGTCCCTAACTTCTGGCTGCCCAGGGCTGCATGGTAGTACACAAGGAACACTAATGTGAGGTTACTTGCTTGATTTAAAATCATGACTGCTCTCTGATGTATTTGTCCTAAATTTTTAATCCTCTAGTCATGCAACGTCTCTTTTGGATGTAGGAGGTGAGCTCTGTCCCAGCATTGTTCGGCTTTTTCTTTGTGGGAAGGGCAAAGGCATTTTTATTCTTCATTGTAAGCATCCTTAGTTGGAAGAACAATGGAAGCAGTGAGACCTGGCTGAGATACAAATATGCTATGGAACAAAAACTTCATTTATTATGTTTTAGATGCAGCAGATAATTGTACAGGAAAGTTCCATAAAACCAGAAAAAAAATTATTGTGAAGTATTTGTGATGTTTTAATATAAGAAGTTAAATGATGAAAGAAATTTAAAAGAAAATTTTGACAGTAAGCTTGAAAATTTTTTTTAAGCTAATGTTGTGTATTAATTAAATAAAAACACTGTGCAAAGATTCCAGCAGCAGATTAGGGGAAAAAAATATATGCATGCTTAAGGGAAAAACAATCTTCTTTGTGCTTTAAGTATACATCATAACATGATCCTCGAGTAGTAGTTAAGTTTTCCTGTTGAAAGGAAAGTAGTTAAGTTTTTATTGTTCATAGGTTTCACCAGTTGGTTTCACTCCATTGGAAATATTCCCTTGGATAGCACTTATGGCACTTCAGGAACCTGAATGGTAATCTTAGTATTTAAGTTTTCTATTAATTATATGCAATAATATTTGAAGGTTTCATGACATTGATGTCAGAAAAATCACAGTAAGACTTTTCTGACAGGAGTTCTGTGATGTTTTCCATAGCTAGGTACAGCTGTACCTTGGCCCCTGCCTTCCAACCAGCATGGGCATGCCAAGAGTACAGCACCTTCCCCACAATGCCTTTATTACCTTATCCTACTTCTATAGTTTTGCTTCAAATAATGTCATGAGGCAAGTGTGGTGGAATACAGGGGCTTTCTGTCCTCCGGAAACACTGCTTTGGGATGGGCACTGGCAGAGCCAGGTGCCATGCTTAGATTTAGGAGACATGCTGTGAGGAAGCAGCTGTTCCTGATGCCATGGGAATGTGACTGGCTTCAAAGCTGCTCCAAAGGCTTGCAGGATGGCTTTGGACACCCACCTTTGTACGGTGCTCTTCTGAGCCACCAAACAGAGCAGCAGAAGGGCAGTCTCACAGGGTAACTTATTTGTGAAACAGGAGCTGTCTGCTCAGGTCCACCAACTTGTCCATCCTTATTTCAAAGGATTTAATGAAAGACAGATTGTGCTCTTGTTCATAGTAGGGATTTTCATCATTATGGCACTGGAACCGCAGGTCTTGATGTCTTTGGATCAAGTCTTCAGCTGATTAAAGCCAGATGCTGCAAATGTGAGAATTTAAGCACTGGACCCTAGTAAATATTGTGAGCTATTCTCAGAAGGAAAAATGCTTGTTTCCAGAGATATTGTTTAAGCCACATCCTTTCCTTAAGGCACTGAAATCCAAACTATTTAGACTGAGTTGCTGCCAAGACTTAGTCCTTACATTTCCCACCCCACATAATATGCTCAACTGGAAATGAACCAGGCCCTGGAAAGAGCTGGGACTAACGATTCATTCAGGAGCATAGGTTATCAAAAATCAAATCCAGAGGGAAAATTAAGGGGAATATCTTCCTCTCTCAGACAGGTCATTATTCTTGCTGCATGAGCTATGTCAGCCTGAACTTTCACCATGTTTTCAGGCACAAATGACAGGATGATGGGGAGGATACATGGGCAGGCACAGGATATGCCTGTGTTTATCTCTTGCTGGAATTTATGTCTATAACATCATGTTTTGATCTCAGACTCCCAATTTATGACTTTTGTGAGAGTGTGAGGCTTAGTATTTAATGCAACACAAGTTAAATGATGAATGTTAATATTTACTTTGCATCAGGTCTTCAGTCCGGTTCATGCCATAACAGCACAAATGCAAATGTCACACAGAGGCAGAATATAGCTCAGAAAAACAGAGGGAAGGTGCACCATTAAATCCTGTATTGCTACCAAGGACTTGTTCAAGAAATTGTCTTTAGAGTGTTGACAAGGGCAATATCTGGTCTGCACTTCATTTTCCAGTGCTCACTGATAGAAATACAGAATATAACTGTACCAGGAATCCAACATAAGAGGTTAGGTAGCAGAGACATTTATTTTTTACAGAAACATTCATAGCTGAGTTTGTCTGAATTCAAAGTGAAAATTAAGGCAAAACTAATGGAAATGCCTAGACATATCCCCAAGTATCTGATATACGTGTCACTGCATGTCTCTTCTCATACCAGAAAAATGGTAATTCTAATTATCTTTTTTATCACTATGGGTCATCACCTCATTGCTAGGTTTCATTTGACTACTTATATTTAAATTTAATCCTGATGTATTGAAGTTACTTTGTAATGGCTAATACCTGCTGTTGAAGCAGTGGTAGAGCAGCAAGAGAAGACAAGTTTTCTAGTCTTGAAAAATTCTTTATGCCACAAACAGAAGTAATAATGTTCAAACCAAGAAGAGAATGAGAAAAATTTAGTTTAGAATGCAATTTACTTGTATTCTTTTACTTGTTCAGAATTTAAGCAGAACTTTGCTTGTGAGCATGCAGCTGAGTTTTAGCAAAGCTGCAAGTAAAAGCATGGCCTTGTGGCCACACACCACAGATAATTTTGTCTCTCAGGGATGCACAGCAAAAGCTATACATGGCACCCTTAAAATTACAGTATTTGACTGTACAGCTGTAAATGACCCTACATATGCGAAGATATTGTCTTGATATGTGTTATAGGATCCCAGATATGTTGGCAAACTTCAGGGACCTATGTTATAACCACTTAAACCTATTTATAGCATTTTAATCCTAATTAAATAACAGGCAGATGAAGTCATGGAGCAAGAAAATTTAAAACATTTAACAAAAAATTTAAAACATTTAATAATAATACTGATGTATCATAAAACATTTTGTATTATAAATGTATCTTCTGCATCTATCTCAAGAAAACTATCTGAATTTGATTGTACCTGATAATACTTTGTAAGTAATGAACCAAGAATTCTTCAACAGGTACCTGCAAAAAACAATTTTCTATGAGATTCATTGTTTACAATGGGAAAACTGTATCAGTTGAATATAATCTTAGCAGGCACATGGAAAAGGAGGCATTAAGGTGTTCTTTTTATTAGGGGATGTGTCTACAAACTATGATGTTTTCAAGCCAAGCCACTTTATTACACTGCAGTAGATGTACTAATTAATAGCCATAACACTGTTGAACATTCAAAGCACTGTTTTTTAGAACAGGTTTCAGGCAAATTTTCAGTTTTCTTCTGTTCCCTACCCTGGCTCAGGAACATTTTTCCCATACCTGGAACAGCTCTGTGAATGCAGACTGGGCAGATGAGCATAAACACTGAAGAGTACATTGTGCCCCAAAGAAATAAGAACCTAAATCTTTAAAGAAGTTGTCACTTTTCTAGCACCAAATTCTCCATGTTCTGTTAGACTTCTTAGAACAGAAACAGAATAACTTTTGTGATTAATCTGTGAAATACAAAATGGCATCTTTAATGCACAATCCTGACCTTTCCAAAGTATGTTAGAAAACTAACAGTGCTCTGATATAGGATAAAGAGATGTGATCTGGGGGGAAAATAAACCTATAAATCTGCTAGCTTTATGTTTCTTCCTCTCCCTTGCACCTTTTTAAAGAATAAACAGCAGGTGTTCAAAAAGTGCTGACAGCTATTGGAAGGATACATTCTCCTGGATATGGTGCAGTGAAATGCACAGAGGTGTATGGCAGAAATAAAAGGATCCTTACTGAGTGGAAAGCTTCTGAAAGTTAGATTCAGCCTGGCGCACATCAGCTAAAGTCCAATGTCTTCAGCACAGCTCTTGTATCACAGAATCACAGAATTTCTAGGTTGGAAGAGACCTTTAAGATCACTGAGTCCAACCCATCTTCTAACACCTCAACTAGATCATGGCACCAAGTGCCAGATCCAGTCTTTTTTTAAACACATCGAGGGATGGTGACTCCACCACCTCCCTGGGAAGATGATTCCAGTATTTGACCACTCTTTCTGTGAAAAACTTCCTCCTTAATTCTAGCCTGTATCTCCCTTGGCGCAGCTTGAGACTGTGTCCTCTTGTTCT
>VZSU01000829.1:344627-393687 GCA_013398715.1 Nesospiza acunhae | reverse complement strand
ACACTGCAGGGGGTTATTGTGGCCAAAGTGCAGGACTCGGACTTATTGAACTTCATCCCACTGGTTTCTGCCCATCCATCCAACCGTTCCAAGTCCCTCTGCAAAGCCCCCTGTCCCCCTAATAGATCGACACATGCTCCCAGCTTAGTGTCATCTGCAAATTTGCTAATGAAAGACTCTAAACCCTCATCCATGTCATCAATAAAAATATTAAATAGAACTGGCCCCAGCACAGACCCCTGAGGGACGCCACTGTGACTGGCCCCAGCTGGGTGCAAGTTCCCTCCCTTGTCCAATAAAGAACAAAGGCTGGTCTTACCCTTCCTTCTAGCATTAATGTATTTGTAAAAACATTTTTTATTATCCTTTACAGAAGTCACCATTCTAAATTCAAACTGAGCTTTGGCCTCCCTAATTTTTTTTTTCTGCATGTTCTAGCAGCCTTCTTGAATACTTCCTTAGAGACCTGGCCCTCCTTCCAATGCTGATACATCCTCTTTTTATTCCTAAATTTCTCCAAAACCTCCTTGCCCAGCCAGGCTGGACGTTTACCCCGTTGACTGATCTTTCAGCGCACAGGGACAGTCTGTTCCTGTGCCCTCAAGATCTCTGTTTTGAAGCACACCCACCTCTCCTGAACTCCTTTGTTTTTAAGGGCTGCTTCCCAAGGAACTCTCTGAATAAGTCTCCTAAATAGGTCAAGTCTGCCCTTTGGAAGTCTAATGCAAGAGTCTTACTGGTGCTCCTCCTGACTTCACCAAATATTGAGAATTCTATTATTTCATGATCACTCTGCCCCAAGCAACCTCCAACCACCACATCTCCCACCAGCCCATCTCTATTTGCAAACAGCAGATCTAACATTGTTGCAGCTCACACACCAGCTGCAACAAAAAGTTGTCCTCCATACATTCTAGGAATTTCCTGGACTGCCTCTTTTCTGCTGTATTTAAGTTCCCAGCGGATGTCTGGTATGTTGAAGTCACCCACGAGAATAAGGGCTGATGATCTTGAAACATTGTCTAGCTGCTTAGAGAATATGTAATCTACCTCTTGCTGGCTGGGTGGATAACAGACTCCCAGTAGGGTGTCAGCCTTGTTGGCCTTCCCCTTGATTCTTACCCGTAGACATTCACCTCTATCTTCCACAGTTTCAATTTCTACGGCATCGAAAGTCTGCTTAGTATAAAGGGCCACCCCTCCACCTCTTCTTCCTTTCCTGTCTCTTCTGAAGAGCTTGTATCCATCCAGTGCAGTACTCCAGCTACGTGAGTCATCCCACCATGTTTCCGTGATGGCAACTACATCATAGCTCTGCAGTTGCACCATGGCCTCCAGCTCTTCTTGTTTGTTGCCCAAGCTGTGTGCATTGGTATACATGCACCTCAGCTGGGCTTCTGACTTCACCCCTAACTTAGCCTTGCAACCCTTGGGCCTGCTTACAGAGAGCTCAGCTGCTTCCCCTGCCCCCTTCAAATCTAGTTCAAAGCCGTCTCAATGAGGTCTGCCAGTTCATGAGCTAAAAACCTTTTGCCCTTAACTGAGAGATGTACCCTATCTGGTTCCAGCAGAGCAGATGCTGCAAAAGTTTCCCCATGATCAAAGAATCCAAAATTATGCCGATGACACCAACCCTTAAGCCACTTGTTGATGATACAGATTCTCCTGTTTCTTTCATCATATTCCTCCGCTACCAAAGGGACTGAGCAGAACACTACCTGAGCTCCTGCCCTATCAACTACCTGACCCAGTACCCTGAAGTCCTTTCTAATGGCCTTACCACTTGTCTTTTCAATCTCATCACTGCCAGCCTGGAGTATCAGCTGTGGGTAATAATCAGAGGGCTGAAACAGCCCAGGGAGTCTCTCAGTGATATTTTGTACCCGGGCCCCAGGGAGGCAACAGACCTCCCTGTGGGATGGGTCTGGTCGACATATGGGGCCCTCATTTCCCTTCAGAAGGGAATCACCTACTATGATTACCCTTTTCTTCTTGATGTTAGAGGTAGTGATCCATCTTATAGATGAATCATTATTAGGGGGTTCACTGGGCAGACAGTTTTCTCCTAAATCATCTAGTTGGGTCCCTAGATCCAGGAGCTCATTCTGAAGTGGTACCTGGTTGGATGATGGGGGTGGGGAGGAGTTTTTGTTATTACCTCCCCGAATGGGGACCCATTTCCACTCCTCTTCATCTCTCAGGTGCCCTTCTGTTGCCTAAGAGCAGGAGGCATGTAAGTCCTCAGTGTCTTGGTCAGAGGCCTCCCTTAAAGATGGAAGGGCTGAACTCCACCAGTCTATTTCCCTTTCACTTTCCCTGACACCCCTTAACCTTTCAACTTCCTCCCTAAGTTCAGCCACTAGTGAAAGGAGCTCGTTCACTTGTTCACACCTCAGGCAGGTTTCCTCCACAACACTCCCTGAAGCCACCGATAAGCTCAAACACTCTGGGCAGGGATGAGTCTGTACAGACACATCCTTTTTGGAGAGCTCGACTTGGTCACTTATACCGGCAACAGTTTTTGACTGTGTAGAAACCATTACTAACAGACACCTCAAACACGACCAGGCAGCAGAAAGACCTCAGACAACACAGAGTACTCCTTCCTAGTGAGAAAGCTGGCAACCCTGCCTGCTTGCCCTGTCTGCGCGAACTGCCGCGCAAACTGCCTTGTATATGCCTCAGAGACTCACCACATCCCTGTTTGCCTGCTCCTGTTCACCACGCTCCGGGTCACTGCGCTCCCCAGAGACCTCTTATAATCAGCCACTCAGCAGCAACTCAGGAAGCTCCACCCCTAGCTCCTCTCTGACTCACAATGGCAATCGACACACCTGCTCAACGATCCTTTCTTCAAGTTTGAGAGCACTGAGCAGTGAGGGAGCACACACATCACTGGCTTCTCATTTCTGCCTCTATGTCACATAGGAGTTGATCAAACTCTATGAAACATAATGAAGATCTGCATTTGTCATGTAATTCCTGATACTTTCATACCAATGGTGAAGAATGACTTCACACTTCACAAATAATCTTTGTGACCCAGGCCAAGTTTCTTAAAAGTTTCTATCACACTGTCAGGAAGACTACCTTATCTTGCTTTCTCCTTTCTAGTGGTCCATGGGTATTTCCTGAAATATTGGTGAGTAGATGGACTGTCTCCATCTAATTAAAGTGGAAGTCTCAGCAAGTCTCCTCTTTTCTACCTTTTCCTTTTTCTAACTCAGATAAAAGTACTTCTGTTTAGTCATAAGGCATGGACATTTTCCTAGCTCAAATTTCATATAGTTTAAATCTCTGGATAATGCAGGCATATTTAAGACAAGGACATTAAGTGAGACGAAGCTTTGTCTGTCCATCTTAGTTTAACATCAGTCAGGGCTCAAAATATTATTTCCAGAAGACTGAATACATGCCAGCATTTCTGAGGTTGCTTGCCCAGGAACAAGCTGTTAAGGATAAGAAGGATAAGAATCTCCACTTGTGCAATGAAAATTAGCTTTGCACCTGGAAAAATAGGTCATTGTTACTGTTATAAACATATTATCTTCATGGAGAACACAGAGGAACAAGGAGTCCTCCACAGATTAAAACAGACACAGGTGTTGGGTCTCACTTTCTTACTAATAAGAAACTCTTTGCTATGTTGCAAGCAGATCTGAAAAAAATGCCCTTAACTGATTGGCTGTATTGTTGTAGTGTGCTTTAGAGTTCTAAGTCATTGTGAATTATGCTTGTGTTAATTGAAGAGTAGTTAAAGGTTCTGTCTCAGGTGTTGTCCCCCTGCAATTTCCTGCCAATCTTGTGTTGCCATGGTTATTCCCGCCTTTTTGTTTGTCAGGCAATTAAGCCCCTCCTTGTGTTTCTCATTATCTTGGTTTCCCCTCCCCTGTTGCTTTAGAAACCCACTTGCCCATCATCCTCTGTCCCCACCTAAGGTCCAGAAACCTCTATCTTGGGCAGGGGATGATTGGTGCAGGTGGGGCAACCCCTCCCATGTTTGTCCCCCATTGGTTTGTGTTCTATGTCGATTATCTTGTTCCATATTTTGATTTGCTAGCCGTGGCGTGTTCCTCCCCTTTCCCAAGGTTATATAAGTTCTGTATCAAGCCCCGCCTTGGGGCTGTCTGCTTTCCCTTTGCCCTTGTTCATATTGCTCGTCCAATAAACCCTCCCCTGCGGTAGACTCTTGCCTCCTGACTCGTCACTCTCCGAACCACTTCGCCACGTGTCTTTCTCCTTCGCCTTCCTGGGAGCGGCCTTCCTCACCCACGACGTTGGGAGCGCTCCCATCTTCCAGCTGCTTGCCCTGATCACTCCCCGCATGGAGTGAGGGCCATTGTGGCCACATTGCTGGACTTGTCACGCGGCTGCTGGCACGTGTGGATTGCTAGCCAGGATTCAGACACGCGCCTGCACTGTATTTCTAAATACTCCATACCAATGGAGTTTTGCCTTTCAGTCAGATGTAAATGGATATAAATAACTTTAACTCTTGCTAGATTTTCTCCTTTTGGCTGTGGCCTTATTCTGGCACATTTGTCAAGTGTAATAAGAGTTTAGACATTTAAGTAAAAATTCTGGTTGAAGTTGCACTATGCTTGACTCTAATAGCCTGTGGTCTTGGAGAATTAATTGTCTATGGGATAACCAATGGAAAAACTGAATAAGGCACCAGATACAGAAAAATCAGGGCTTATAGACTGTTTTTTATCTTTTAAGGAAGAAATAAAAAAGGGTTTTATCTTGAACAGCTTTCCTTCCATCTAAATGAAAGTATAAATGTTACAATGTGTTATTAGGGAAAGTACGTTTCTCTTAAGAAATACAGCTACAACTTCCTCAAACCCGGAGCTGCACAGAGCATTAGCATTATAAGCAGAATAGAAGGGCTGGTCACATCTCCAAAATACTGCCTTTCAGTCCATCAGTTCTATTCTGCAAGAAGGCAGAGATATGCTGCAGTGAAATGTTTGTTTGCTTTACCCACAAGCAGTAGAATTATTTTTTTACAATTTTCTTCTGCTTTTATTTCTTAGTGAGTAAGACACACAGATATTAGTATCATTGTGCCAGAAGGCTGTGCTTGTATGTTTGCTTACACAATGTTGCATCCCAAAAAGGAGACAGTGGTCTGAATATTCAGGTCAAGAGACCTCATGCACAGCAGGTAAATATTTTTTTAATACATCTTTTAAAAACTAGCAAAAGCTAGGAATACAAAGTCGTTTGGAACAGAGGTAAACATACAGGTTGCAAGAGGCAAACATGCAAGGAGCAAGATGGAGCATTTTCTTCCCTCACCTGCTTCAAAAATCCAGGAATCCTGAGTTTTTCTTTGCAAACTCACCTGTCTTGTAGATCTGCTTTTCTGGGAATTGTCTTGATACAAAGATTTGGTGTTTGCCCAGTGAATCTAGAACTCCGTCACTAAATTGTGGGATATGCAGTGTGTGTGCTGCTTCCTGTTAATTTTGCTCTCTCAAGTCAAGTGATCTGTGGTAAAAGCCCGTGTTTCGTTATGCAGACCTGTCACAGCTACAAATCATGTGTGAATAAATGGCTCTGCAAACATCAAGAACTGTAAGATGCTGAGAATATGTATGTAAGTTTATTACCCGTGTTTGGGAATAATGTTGAAAACATTTCTTAAAAACTTGTTAGGGTCATCAAGCAGACGTGAAGGCCGTGTTGCTCCAAAATGTGGTAAACAGAAATGGCTTTGAAGCATCAGGGTGCCTAGTGATGCTGTAGGCTTAAATGGCAATACTTGCATGAGCAGCCACCCAGAAATCCATTACAAGGTGCTGACTGTACTCTTTGAGACTCAGCTGTCCTCAGTCTTCAAACATGGTCAGGAAAAAAGTGTAACTCTTTAGGTCCTGATCTCAGAAAACATGTTCCTCTTCCTCCAACACCACAGGTTAAACACCACAGACTCCTGGAATTTCATTATTAGGGCTAATATGCACTCAGAGGCTACCACTAAAGGGCATGGAGCTCAGTTTTGCAACTGAGTCGTCACAGCCCCCATCTTAAATCCCACTCAAGCCTTGATTGTGTCTTAAACGACCAGTAAAACTCAAAAGTCAGCACAAAGCATTTAAATTTTTTGATTAAAGGAGATCAACAACCTTGCTTAACAAAATGTATAGAGTTATAAATATTTGTGTGCATATGTATGTTCTTCCAAACAGCCCATGAATCATTCAGTAATTACAAAAGGCCAGGTGTAACCACTGGCATATAAAAATGCAATATGTAGAATAATGATTTATTAAAAACCTCAAATTCATTCAGAAGATATGTGGGCTTTATGAGTAGCCATGCTGATGGGAGGCTCTGGGAAACATACTGAAGGAGCTTACAGTGTAGATGGAGAATTAGTGTCTTTCTCAGTGTGTCTGTGAAAAAATAGCAATATATTTCTATGAAAACAGAGATTTTTTTTAAACTTTTATTTCATGATCTAGATGAACTAGACCTGCAATTAGATGCCAAGTGAGGTTAGCCCTTGGCTTTGCATAATAGAACAAAATTCCTAAGAGTTCCTGTAGTGATGAGCTCAGATTGATCAGAAATTGCACCAGATTCTTCTATACTTCTCTGATGGTAAAAAAAAATTCTTCTTGACTTATTTCCATGCGGTTTCAGTTTTTGATAATAACATGCCTCTCCATATTCACCCAAATCTCCAAGGGCAATTTCAGCACGTCTGTAAGATTAAACAAAAAAATGTCAACTAACATCTGTTCCTGTATGAACTCATAAACACAAGGATAATCAATAGCCAGGTACACAGAGTTATAAATGTCACTGCTCCACAATCACGGCTCTCAGATTCCAGGTGGGGCAGCTTGCAAAGATCAAACCTTTTCATGCTCCAAACAGCTGGGATTATACTGCCTGTATTGCCAAGAATATGAAACAAACAGGCAATTCCAAGGTTGTTGTAAGAGGGTTTCATTGTCAATTTATTATTTGTTAATGAACTGGTGGTTAAAAATGAATAAACAATTCTAGATACTTTTCCTTGAAAATACTAATGAAATTTTAGCTGTTCCCAGAAGGAGTACCTACTGAAGGCTTTCTGTAATTAGCAATTACGGAGTATGCTAGACTGCATTAGTAGGAATAAACTTGTAAAATTAGTAAATCCACGCAGTTTCTGGGTTTTTTTCTTTCTTTGTTTTGTTTTTTTTTTTTAACTAATGGGAATGCCAAGATTGGAACAATGCTTGGTTTACCACAGCTCAACAGGATGATCCTATTGGTCAGTCAAGTGAAGTTTGTCACCAACAGAATAAACAGAAGAGCTGGTAGAGGATTCATTTAATAAAGAATTAACAATGAAGGGTGTGATTAATGTAAATAAAGATAATATTTTTGCAAAGAAGTCTAATTCTCTAAAGAGACAGAAAAAGAAGTTAATAAAGGCAGCTGTGTAGATACAATGTACTGGAGATTTTATATGTGGCAAGATATTATCACAACTAAAAATTCTGCATATTTAATTAAAAAACCAGGTAGCTTACAGATCTTGGAAGATAATTGTTAATAAAAACAAGAAACAAAGTGTAATGTTTCTAACAGAATTTGTCAGCAATCAGAAGGCTCTGCTAGAAAATAGTTTTCTCATAATGCAAGAAAAAATATGGCACTAAAATTGTTTTAATTCTGCCTTTGAAATTCTGTGTTAAAAGGGCAATTACCATCAAGAGGATAAAGTAACCTCTTTAGCCTCACATAGCTGCAGGTCTCAAGTAAGCCAAACCTGGTACAAGTAAATTCAAAGAAAAAATAAGATACTTTCAGGAGAGCAAATGAACAAATATTAAATCAACCAGTAAAGAGAAGGAACATTTTTTAAACCACAACAAAAAACACACTCAATAAAGAAGAAATAATTATAAACAAAAAAAAAAACCCTGTGATATACAGAAAGCCAGGCTAACATCAAATGATCCTTTTAGCTTCAGAATCTCTAACTCTAGTCACCTGTTTTCTGTCTATATACAGAGGCAGATTTCTTTTAGTAGGCCAAATTTTTATTTTCCTTTTTTTCCCCCCAGTCCGGAAGTTAAACTTGTGGAAGACTTTCTGTAAGATATCGGAGACCAGTTTTTAATCATTTGAAACATGGGGGAAGAGTGATATCTCATTTTGCAGACGCAAAGTCACACAGTGTATAAAAAGGTACATCATGGTATTGGTTTCATTCAATAGCAGTGGAATTCATGGCATTTATGACCATGTAATCACCATTCTTTTTCTCACAAAACCGAAATATTTGCAATGTTTTCTAACCTCAATTCAACTTTGCTGTTGATTACACTTCATATAATATGTATCTCTCTGTTTCCAGAAAAATTCAAAAGCTATAAAAACAAAAGAGAAAAAAAAATCACATTAATTGGAACAGCTGCTCTTTAGTTCTAGAAAAAGAAAACATGAATAAAGCCACTACAAAGTGTATTTTACTCTTAGATTATTTGATCTTTTATGATCAGTTGCTCTCTACTTCCCTGTGATAATGAATACCTAGTCTACTTTTGCTGCTCATAGAAATTGCAAGTAAATTTTGAGAAAGTTGAGAAACAACTTGTTTCTCATCCCTATCTGGCTTTTCTTGTAGACAGCTCCACTGTGACAGTTCGTGCCTGTAATAATATTTTTGTTGGTGTGGAGCAATTCAGGATCAAGGTCCCTGAAGAGCTTATGCATATAACTATTGCAAAGTCAGTACAACCCTTTGTAAGTCTGCCAGGAAAAGCTACATGCATATATTAGAGTTTCTTCCAATTTGCTTTCCCTTACTTCTTTCTTTTCATTACCATTATTAATACATAAATTATATAACATTACCAGAATTATATCCTCTGTTTAAGAGAAGTATTTATATACACTCATCCAGTACATTTTAATATAAGGTTTTTGCCGTCAATCTAAGTTATTGTAATTGTGTGTATGCCTTTCATTTACTAAGGGTGCTGCTTGTTTTTCTTTAAATAGATAGATGCTATTGGCAGGAAATAGAAAACAGTAATGCCAGGGGTTTTCTGGAGTGGAATTAATTTCTTCTTCCCTGTATGTAGTATTTTCAGACTAGACAGGAACTGAAGGGCTCTGGAGCATCATTTTCTCAGTTGGCTGTACACAGAAACCTGAAAAATTAATTTAATGTCTTTGTGTTGCAAGTCACTTAGAGTGCTGCAAGCCACAAATACAAAATGTTTATGTTATTTATGGTCAAAAACCACTCCCCCACATAACCCTCCACACCAAAAGCTGCATATTTTAGATCACCTGAAACAACTTAAGTAGCAAACAACCTAGAAAATAGATTTGCATTGCTTTATCAGTTTCAATATGGCAAGGCTGTCTTTCTATGGCCTACACATTTTACCCTGACATTTCTTGGCTTCAGCTATTCAGAACACATTCTCCTAAGAACAAGAATAAAGGATGCTAGCCTAGGCCATGGTCTCCCACTGTTGACTCAGGAGACCCTGGACTGCCTCTCTTACTGCCACTGACCAGTACTGTATTTTATGGGTTAGCATCCACCGCAAATATATGGAGCACCTGTGGAAAAATCATAGTAGACAGAACAAAATATTGTGTCCAGCTGAAAGTTCAGCTAAGGATCAGGACTAATTTTGATCAGTCCTGAACATTTAGCTAATACAATCTCTGTAAATCACTTTTTTGAAAAACCTTTCTTATCTGTCACCCTCTAGACATAAGTGCAGCTGTTTTACTGTCTAAAATATACTTTCTGCTTTTGGCAGTCTGAGATGAATTGTAATGTTCTTTTCTCCAGACTTACTGTGATGACCAGTGAATGATGGCCTTCCTTTATTAAAGAGATCTTAAAAAATACTACTTAAACTATCAGGGTATTTGTTGCCATTTGGATCTGAAATATCAGATCTATTCCATCCTAGATATTTTCTCCGAAGGACTTCTGCTGTGTATTCTGTAAATGGTATATGATAGAAATAGGCTATATATGGGATAATATGGGAAATTTAAGTCTGTGACTGAAGTTTAGGGAAAAAGGAACAATAATATATTAAGATAAAATTAAGAATTTTTAAAAGACTGTTATTAAAATTAATTTTATTATAAATAGGTGCCAATATGAAAATTAATTTAGATTTTTCAGGATCAGCCTTAGGGGTGGAACTGAAAAGAAATGCTACTCACAACTTCTCAGGAAGGATGAAAATTTCATGGATAACATAATGTAAAGCAACATGAAACTGCTCTAAGAGTATGAGCAGATTAATCCAGTATTAATTACAATTGCAACTAACGTATTCATCATAATAAACAGAAAAAGAGTTTTTCATCTCCATCACCCTTAGTGCCCCACCACTAAGCTCATCACACAGACATTTTTATGCCTGCACTGTTACCCCAAGCCCTTCTACAGATAACAGATTGTTTCTGTAGCCTAAAGAGAAATTTTAAAAAGTAAACCCACCTTTTTTAGTTTTGCACTGTTCAGCCTTAGGATGCATCTCAGGGCCCAGGGACATCAGGCACTTCAGAAAGGAGATATTCAGCAAGAATGAACCATGTAGTGAAGAACAAGAAATATGGAGGGCAGGTTCTATTTTGAAATCCCATCTCCATGGAGCTGGATTGCTTGTTCCAGAGCTATCAAGATGTGCCTCTACCCCAGCCTACAGATTTATGCTAAAGCTGTAATCTTGAACCACTCTTTTTGAAGAACAGAGCCAATATGTTTTCTTTTAAAATCTGTGTGAAGGTGGCTGCCTGCCTTCTTGCACCATGACATAATGGGTTGGATGATTACCTGCAGAGGAAGGACCTGTATCAGCCAGAGGGTGGCTAAACCCATGGCTCAGACCAGGTGAAAGAGTACCCTGCAGTGACTGGCTTTTCTTAATATTGTGCTTTCCTGAAAAAGCAGGATAATTCAAATTCACAGGAACAGAGAAAGGGAAAATAAGGAAAACCATAATGTCTCTGCAGCCTGATGGCCAGTATATTCAACTAGAGGACACGTTGCATTTCTGTAGGATATTAAAGTATAGAGCAGAAATGTTACAAAACTTATTTCTCAAAAGAAAGAAATCTATGTTTCAAAAGTAGAGGTCTTATTTTAACAATACTAATAGTTCTGTACATAATTTTTGATCTTAAAACTTTGCATTTTGAGGTGAGGAGCCGTGTGTTTAAATTCCCACTCAGTAACAAAAATATAGTGATATATTAGTTGAAGCAGTTAAATGAAAATGCAAAGTTACGGGTATAGGTTCACACCTTCATTTTCACTACTTTAGGACAAGAATCAGTGTCAGCTAGACTATTATTTATGTAAGATCTACCAGTACAGATTAAATCAAATATCTGGGAAAAGGAAGCTATAAATACTGTTAGCTCAACTGAAAGTCACTGCTCTTACCTCCAGTGGTTTTAGTTGGTTGCATTTGCTGTGCTTCAGACAAACCACTGTTCATTAGTTTATATCAGTGAGCTGTTGAGCGGTCCATGTGTTTTCTTGCTCCAAGCAGGTATGATTCAATAGCAGGAAGGAAACTTAAAGTGAAAACTTGAAGAGGAAAAGGAAAGATGTCTGTTACCTCTGAAGTCTAAAACTTAGTAGGGTTGTATTTTGGCATTTAGATTTGGAGACAAACAAGCTGGCTTGTGGTAGAATAGTATGAGCTCACGTAGGGCT
Organism: Nesospiza acunhae; assembly: GCA_013398715.1. Lineage (NCBI taxonomy): Eukaryota > Metazoa > Chordata > Aves > Passeriformes > Thraupidae > Nesospiza > Nesospiza acunhae. Next base: position 381,974 of record VZSU01000829.1, on the reverse strand, counting down.
TTTGTTGTATCTTGTACAAAAGGCAAAATCCTAATATTCCCTCTCTTAATGTTTATGTCAAAATTATCACAATGCATAACATGGGCTTCAGAATAGTAAACCTCCATGTCTCAGGTATTATATATTATTTGAATGTGTTTTCTTTATGTTAAAAACCATAATCCTAAAGGCTAGTTACTTTGGCTTTTAGCCTGTCATCAGCCTGAGGCGTGCTCCTCTGGGGGTTAGATATTTTCTTACATAAACCTGTAGACTCAGCTCCTGTTTTTATGGGAGGGTGAGAAGATTTGTTAGTAAAACTCCATGCAGGATTTGGAAAATGCAAATATATATTTAAATGTCCAATATTTCAATTGGTCAAAACAGCTACGGTCTCCTTTTCAAATGAAATGTTACTCCTGTTCTTCATATCCAGCCAACATCCAATATCGTTTTGCTGCAATTGCATCAAGATGCACAAGATATGTAAGATATGAAATATGTAAGTAGGATCTAAGTCTACATCCAATCGATGACAATTTGGATCTATTTATATGTCCAAGTGGGTGCATGACTTTGTCAGGTAAGGATATCCCTTGTCCTTGATATTAATATCTTAGCCTTAAGCATTTTGTCTGAATGAAAAATCTTCATTTACAAATTAATTTCAGAGGAGTCATGGTATTTGCATATTAAAAAACACCCACAGCCCTTTTTTCTTCAGCTAACAGGCATGACTACACATTGTAGGATGAGATTAATGAATGTGTCCTTGAATTACCTGCTAATGCTTAGTAGAAACAAATAAAATCCACTTTTAAAACTGTGAAAACCCAAACTTCATAAAAATGCAGAAAAAATCCCCTCTCCCCCCACCACAGATTAATGTTTTAAAAAACTACAAGCCGCATTTTAAGTAACTAATCCTTTGCACTTAGTACCGGTACTTCACCAGATAGCTATTAAAATTAAGACACAACTTTGCCACCATTTAAAGTGGAACTTGCTTTATATGCCTTTTACCGATGCCAGTAGAAATATTGAAATTAAGATGTACATAAGTCACTTGAAATAGTGAATTCATAAAATTCATTTATAAGTTATGATGGTGTTCTCCCATCAAGCTTGCTGCTGTCTTCACCCTCATTTTACATATATTTTTCTTTAACATTGTGTGGAATGGAAAATGTACATATCCTTTCAGCATTGCAAAAAAAAAAAAAGAAGAAAGTAGCAGGAGATTCATACTTTCTGTATCTTAATGCAAAATCTATTTTCCTAGAAATTGATCACTTTTCACAGTTTTTCATACAGAACAGTTTTCCAACTAATTTGAAAGGTTGATATTGAATAGTTAGTAAGGGATATCTAACATAGTCCGTTTCTAATATTCTCTTAATCTCATAGCTTTTGATGGTGGGATTTCTTCATCCATCCATGCTGTGGAGACATCATTAATTTTCTGTAATCCATGTTGAACATCTCTGTACAACCGTTCCATATATTTTGCACTATATTGTGAAATTTATTCTAGTGATGCTGGGACTCTCCCTTGCATATCTGCCCTTTCAGGTTTTCCTTCTAACAAAAATGGTTCAGTGTTTAAAACATTCAAAACTGCTTTTAAAATCAGAATCAATAACTTTATGGGGAAGTAATTGCTTCTCCATCTCAAATTCCAGTACAAGAAATGTTCCTGAGACTTTCACTCAAATAATTCATGACAGCTCTGACAAGAAGATTCAGAGTTATTACCTATATCACAGGAACAATAGAAACAGGTTTGATCACCTCGCTTTTGTTCTATTGTTCATCTATCACATATATCTATTTTATTTGCTGCTGACAAGGGGAAAAAAACACACCCAAAACATGAGTAACTTTGAGTTCCTAAAAGAAAAGGAGGATTAAACAAAACTGCTGTCTTAGTGGTCCAATGGTCACAGCCTTTTCAGAACATATATGAGGCAAAATCAAACCTCTCAGCATTGCAAAAGAAGAAGCAGTAAGGTCAGGTGTTTAATGAGTGAGGTAAAAGGAAGCAGTGCAGGTGGTGAGAGACACTGGGGAACCATTAAACAGATGGAGTCATAAGATGGGTGAATATATTTCTACAACACTTTAGAAAAGATTCTCTGCTGCACTCTGTGATTTTCAGTTTTTGAAACCAGGAAATGAAAGGCTAAGAAGGGATGTATCTATAAATACACCAGGACTGTTATTACTGGGGAGGATAAAGAGCTATTGCAGTTAAAAGGCAACACTGGCACAGTTACGAATGGTTATAAACTTGAGCTGAATACATCTAGTCTGAGAATTAGAATACTTTTCTAACCATCAGGGTAGTGGAACCACTTCTTAGTGCAAGCACCGGAAACATAAGCCTGAGCTAGATTTTACAAGAAGCTCTACTAAATGTGTTTCTGGGATTATAACCCTGAAAGAGGATTTGACTTGATGATGTGAGGAGCACCCTTTGAATCCTTAACTTTTAATTCCATGAGAAATAATGGAGATACTCCATGTGACCACATGAGTAGAACTCTGCATAGGCAAATTCTGTGGAAAAGTTGCAGGAAAAAAAATTATTCTGTTCTTTTCCAGCTAAATCCTAGAAGATTTTAAATTTATGCCATTGCTATTAATTCAGGTCAATTCTTAAAATTCAAGTCTGCTGGAATCCTGTAATCCTTTCAGAGTGCTAAATTACCATCTCCAGTGCCTGTGGTGCCATGTGTCAGCAGAGTACTCCTGCGGCGGCAGAGGTTATCCACTTTTGTGGTTGAGCTGTGAAAATGAGGTCAGCAGGTAACTTGTAAGGAGATGCAGGGGGAGGAGAGGGAATCTCAATGCAGATGTCTGAGTTCTGGGGGAAATTACTGAGAAAGCAGAGGCAGAATCATCTCCAGGGTGCAGAGCAATAGGGCAGGCAGCAGCCAAAGGTCGCAAGCAAGGTAAGAAAGTCAGTTTCATTAAGCAATGAAAAAGGTTTCTCACAGAGACTGGAGTATCCATCATTAGAGATTTTCAAAACTAAGCTGAACAAGGCGATGAACAAACATCTCTAATTTTGGAATTATCTCCACTCTGAGTAGGAGTTAGAGGTTCCTGTCAGATGACAGTTTTTTATGATTGACACTGAGAATTGTTCACAAATTAATTTCTACTATGATTTTTCCAGATAGACATGCACTTCAGATACCTAACTTGAAACATGTATGGATATTTCTAAATGCACATTAAAATGCCACTTTTGCTAAGCTTACCTTCTGCCCATTGGGTCTATCTGCTAAGTAAACATTTTCCTGCAGATAATTCAGCTAAGAGGCATGCATTAAAACTTTCTGGCTGACTTTACCAAGATTACACAAAATAAGCTTCTTGGTGACTTTAAGATTTGTTTATCTTCTCAGATGGTGTTCAGAATGCATTTAAAAGGTGCAGAAATGCTCAGTCTCCACATTACCAGTTGGATGCAAGATAGGTGCTGAAATACGTGAAAAACTATTTCCTATTTTAGAGTCTGTTAGCTCATTTCAATGTTAGATTTTATGATATGTGATTAAACCTCTATAAAACCAAATGCACAAGAATCTTAATTTCTAAGGAAAAGGCTAGTTGGTTTCTTTTTAATGAAAGGAGGTTATGACAACTAACAACTGTTTTTCAAGGAGTACATTGCCAAAAAGTCTTTCATTTTCCTTCCTCTTACTCCATGCTTCTCATATCATGGCAAGCCCATTTTAATGACCTGCTCTTCTGTCTCATACTGATAGTGGTAAATCCATACTTTCTTTGGTTTGAAGTTTAGGATTGTGCAAAAGGATAGCTATAAATAATGAAGTGTGAAAAAATAATATGTCCAGATTCTCCAAAGCATCGCCACTACTTGTCATTACCACGTTATTTGTACTGTAAGTACTTTAGGTGTGTTTCAATAATTTACATCCCCCCCCCACCCCCACCCCTAGAAAAATCTACAACCTACTGACATTAATCACCTATTAGCTTTTGTGGAAGTTAATATCAGATTTTGAAGGTGGTGAGTACCATATTTCAGTGATTTCACATTTCATTTGCACTTCCTTGGACACAAATTAACTGGAATTGCCTCATAATGGTTTATCAGTTACTTTTCTCTTCCTAACTACTCTAAACAGCTCAAACCTGGCAAATGGGTGCATTGTTGCACATGGTGCGATTTCTTTTCTCTACTACTTAACTCTGGAAATGCAAAGTGCTCCTCAAATAAAGTCGTTCTGCTTTATTCACAGTCAAAGTACACAGTGCGCTAGGTCTATTGCCTTTTCAAACTGGTTTCTTCACAATTTCAATAAAGTTACTAGACTGAAAAGCCTAATATATAAAATATATATTAAAAAATCCAAGAAACTTATGTGCACTTATCCCTCCTTCAGAAGGAAAAGCTGCTGCCTGCATAAAGTCAGTATTAATCTTCAGAAATTGTTGCAAGCAAAACTTTCCTTGCCACCTACTAAGGATTAGAATCCATGTCATTTCGCCTGATATTGTCCAAAACTTGACATTGTTCTTACTTTGTAGGTATGAAATTTTGTATATGTTTGAAGAAATTAAATTAAGGAAGGTATTATTAAATTATACTGAATATTTCTGAGAGTATCTCAATGAGATCAAAGAACATTTAAAGTAGGTTTGATCATTTCTCTGTATGACAGGATCAGTAATGGAAACTAAAGGAGTAAATGGATTAAGGTACTGGAAATGGGATGATATAATTTTATGAGCTCAGCAACTGGATCTACTTTCCCCATCCAGGTGTATATGTTCTGAGCCTTCAATCAGTTCGCTTTGGAGTGTGCAGAATTTGGATTTCACCATTTTCTTCTACACTTGGCTTTGATGTTTAGATGCACTTTAATGCCAAAAGGCATTTCACATGACTTGTAGAATGGCAAAAATAAACTCCCTGAGAATTGCAATGATGGAAAAAATTCTGTTAATTTGAAGCCAAGATACCTAAACATATTCAACATGTGCCTTGTGTTTCAGTTTTGTTTTTCCAGGTTTAAAATTAGGTGGAAAACTAATAGCATAGTCCTTGTATATTAAGTATAACTTTCCACAGAATCATAAATCATAGAATCATTTAGATTGGAAAAGGCCTTTGAGATCACCAGGTCCAACCCTTAACTCTGCCAAGTCCACCATTAAACTAGTGTCATATCTGCATGTCTTCTAAGTAGCTCCAGGAATGGTAACACAACCACTTTCCTGGGCAGCCTTCTCCAGTGCCTGACAACCTTCTCTGTGAAGAATTTTTCCTAATATCTAATATAAACCTTCTCTTGTGCAAGTGAAGAAACTTGTTACTTGGGAGAAGAGGCTAAGCTTTGAGCAAAGATTTTTTTCCTCTTTGAGACAGGTGTACCCCACCTGTTGCCAATGGGCCTGGTGCCATGAAAACTGAATTGTGATTAAAAAAAAAAATTCCATACAATAGGTCTCGGATAAGCTTGACTATATATATTGCAATAAAGTTACTGTATGGATTAAATGTCTCTCCAATTTCCTTCAATCTCACTGATAGAAATTCATCTTGTGGTTTGCTAAAACAAAATGTTAAATACAACCTCTAACTGAAAAGTGTCAGCATGCACACCCTAACTGTGATTTGCTCTTTTCTAATGGTGGTTCCAACCACCTGAACTACTGGGAACAGTGGCAGAGCCTCTCACAACTTGATCCATAAAAATGCTTCTGTACACGTGTGGGTTACCTGCACATAAGACTTACTTAGATCAACACTCCTGAAGACATTCATTCCAGCAGAGAGATAACAATGTCCCTGCCAACTGCAAGAGATCTGTGTTATCTCAGGAATACATCCATAGTCCCTCTCCTCGGTCAAAGTGATATTTAATTATGTGTGAGAGGTGTTTAACCACACAAGGTGCTTTAGTGATAAATAAGCTGAGAGACTTAAGCTCTTAAGAGTTGTCTAATGGCTGAAAAGTATGGAACACAAGTGGTACAGACCTTAATCACTAATGTACCAGTAATTTTACCCTTTTCCTGTGCATTCATTGGCACTGGGGCACCTTTGAAAAATCTCATTACCTAATTGCTCCTTATGTACTTAAATCCCTTACTAAATCTGGCCCCCAGGCTCCCATCATGACCAAAAATCCATCAGGAGCTGGGCATATAATTGTTACTATTGCTTAATCTTGTTTTTGTTATAAGAAGACTTAACATGTCTTTAAAAATGAGAATAAATTTTACTTTTATTGATATTCTATTAAATTTGTGTTAATCTGCTCTTGTGATAAGAATCTTCATTTTTTGTCGTCACACACTTCAGCTGTTTCTAGTTAGCTTGATGGACATGAATTTGAGACTTCAGCAAGATCTTATTTAACACATGAATAAAAGGAGTAAGTTCACTTGAGAGTCACTTTCTCTTTCCAGTGGAGTTATTAATAGATTATTGTGCAATAAGGAGAATGAGTTCAGTCTTGGCTATTCAACAGTTTTAATAACGCACACATTACTCTATGCAAAGAAAAAGAATGAAATAAAAATTATTCTAAAATAAAAGTAATTGAATCATGTAGTTGGAGGAACAAAATGGAAAAGCAAACAAAGCAACACAGTAATAATACCTTTTTAATCAATAAATGAAATTCAAAAATAAATACCACATTTTTATTGAAATATATAGGAATTTAACTCAGAATTTTATTTTTCTCAGTAAATTCCCAAAGTATTAGAAAATTAATGTATAAAATTAAGCTTATATTGAACAAAGGAACTGCAAAGGAAGTACTGTATGGAACACCTATTTTTTTAAAAGACCAAAAACCCAACCAAAAACAAGACCAAGAAAACAGCATTGGTACAAAAAAAAAAGGTGCATATTATTCCCTGAATAATCCATATAAAACTTAATCCACTAATTCAAGATGTTTTCCAGTCATTTTAGCACACCTCCTGTCTGCACTAACCTTGTCTGTTCAATTCCAAGTCAGTGCCTCTGTCTACTCCTGATCCTTCCTGAGGAAGGACTGTGCTCGGAACAACATGAGATCCACCCAGGCTATCACCATCCCCATGCCATGTGGGTACATCACCCTCAGTCTGATTTGAATTCCTAGGAAGATTTTATAGCTTCAGATCATTGTGGTGCCTCCAGGTTGTTCAGACCCTCCATCTATGCATCAGACTCACATCTCCAGCATCAAGGACTTTCTGCCTTCTCCACCAAACAACACACTAAATTTATGATGCCACCACTTGGAAGGCACCCAGCTTCACTGACTTTTGTGTTGCAGCCTTGTTTTCCAGAATTAATTTTTCTGACTTTAGATCCTAAACCCCCAAATTAGGAAGCCTATTACCCATAAGATGAATACCTTTACTGAAACAGCAAAAGGATTTTAGAAAGCTATCAAGGTTTTCATGTCCTACAAACAACGTCTTAGTATTTTACAGTACTCAAGATTCATTCACCATGAAAATCAAATCTGCCAAAACACACGCTGGTTTTAACTTGGTTAACTGAACCAAGAATGAACTCCTGCTTTGCAAAGATCAGATCTGTACCAGTGGTGGCCAGTCACAATTCAATACACTTAGGATGTACCCTAATTTTCCATTTGACTACTCAAGAACATCCGAGTTAACCTGTTCAGATTTTGACAGCTCAGTATGCAATGTCGCATCTAATCACATATCAATTCTTCCAGCCTGTTTTATAAGTCAGATTGTGGGATTATTAAGGACAAATAGAAAACACACTGAATATAGAAACTATGAATTTATTGCTAGTGTAAATGAAATCTTAAAAATGTAATCAGCAAGATATTATTAGAGATGATCTATTTTAATGAAAAAAAGAAATTAAACACTGTTACAGAAACGAAGTTACAAAATAATGAAATTAAAATTCATATACATTTTTCCTAACATCTATGCCTTTTTTTCATTTTGTCCAAACCCTTTCATTGCCTCTTAGAGTCCTAATGTTGACAGCAACCATTTGATGGTACTAATGAAGTGTACAGCTGGTCATCACCATCGTATGTCCTTTGCCTTATGCTGTTGATAATGATGGTCTCCTGTCCCTTGCTAGATGACCCACCTTAGGAAATTATTAAATTTGCTCATATGTTTTTTAAAATTTGATTTATCTTCATTTTTTTGCGAGTTCATGTTACTTCCATTATACTGTGTATGGTGGTTTTCATGTGGCTGCTGATATTCACTCTTTGCTCTCTTTCTCTTAGCCCTATCCTGAGCACTGGTAAGATGTGATAGTCAAGAGGTCTCCAGTGCCAGCTGTGACCCTGCCTGCGTATCAGGTCCTCTGATCCCATTTCTCAAGGCCTCACCTGTGATATGACAACTCTCTTTGCCCACAGTTTATCTTTATACTGGCCTCATAAATCTCCTATTCTGTGAAGACTATATTGTTTTATTCCACTCATATAATAACATGGCTACACCATATGAAGAAAAGTAAAAGAAATTAGATACGGGCATTAGAAAGTTGCTGTTAAGCTAAAGCAAGAATGAACAAGGCTCCAGCCAGGCCAAGGGAAGTTCATGTGAAGCAAGCATTACAAGCCCCAATGCTGAGGCTTTGCAGACTCAGTAAAAAGCTTTTTGTTTTGCCAGCAGTGCCACTATTGCAATTACTGTAGAGTTACAGGACAACTGATAGTCACAGCTGAAAACAGAAATCCTAATGTGTGTATATAAATAATGTCCAGATACAGAGTAGGATCACACCTTGCTGATCCAACCAAAACAGGGTGCCATTTGGGAAATACTTCTTAGAGAAGTATTGCAATTGCAAGTAAATCTGATACAATATATGTAATAAGTCCCAGCAAGATATCAAAGCAAATATCAAAGCTAGTTCATATTTACTAGGGACAGCTGGAACAAATCCCGGAATGGTTTAAGTCTTTTAAGTTTGTCTATACATTGAGACTTAAAAAAACTGCATATATTTGTTTCATATCACTAAGTTTCTGTCTCATCATTTTTCTGAAAAGAAAAGGGGACCCATACTAGTTCCACTTGAAATAAACTAAAGCCATTGCATGCGTTTAAGAGAATGCTATGCACATGGCTGTCACTTTATCCTTTTTTCCAAATATTTTGTAAATTGTAATTGTTTTCTCATATATTACAGTCACAACCCATAGGCCATTAGAGCATTCCTGACTTCTGTTAAAATTGGAAGCTTACATGTTAGTGATTCAGCAAAATGTTCATAATTTTTACCTTCATGAGTGAATTTTCACCATCACAATTGTTTACACTTTAAGTTACAAAAATAATGGAATGTACAGCCAATCTTGATTTTCCCAGTGTAACTTTTATAATCTATTGTCTAATAGTAACCTACATTTGTTAAGATATTGCTTCTGATGAGTTATTTGGTAATCAAACAGTAGATATTTAATTGTCATAATAAATAAAAAATTTAGCTTTTCGGAGCTAATGGGTGATAACTTGTGGCTGTGGATTCTGGATGGATTTCATAGGAGTGAGGACCTGATATCACACTGCCATTCATTTTTTGTACATGAAAATACCTTTTCCCCCCTTTTTCCTCCTAGCTGCATGCCCATTGCAGTAACAAATGGTGCAATAAGCTTCTTCATGGTGATATTGGAAACTGTATCCAGGCAGAGATGAATCAAGTACTCTATAGGTAATCTCTCTACATTCACAGCTAAATGTATTTAGATGGGTTGGCCAACATTTGGGTTTAGATGGGCTGTTAACATCTGAATAGATTGTTAACACTTTGATAAGGGGATTTATGACATCATTAGCTACATTTTGACAGCAACTTGCATTTCCTTATTGTGCATTAAAAGCAGAAAATTAAGATATTCAAACCAGGCCAGTAATGAGATTGATCTGAAATAGCCATAAGTGCTCAGTTTGGAAAAGAAGCTGATTAAACACTGTACTGCCATAAATAGCAGCTCTTAAACATCCATTTATCTTGGCCATTTAAATAATTCCCTAGGGATTAGGGAGGCACTAATGAATGAAATATCATAGGGGAGTACTGTAGAGTCTTGCTAGAGTAAACTGTGTAGCCCAGCAAATTTGGACTTACAGACTTATCTATATTTTCTGTAATACCTCTGCCAAAATCACCCGGGACTCCAATGTTGTACAATAATGGGGCTTCTATTATATTAGTGCAGGTTATTGTATTAAAAAAATCAAGAAAGACATTTTCAAGAATATGAGATTTATTTAAATAAGTCTTCTGCTAAACTCTCTCAGCAATTATAACTATTTCTACACCAGTGCCTTGGTTTAACCATTTATTATGAAAAATCCCAGATTATGAAAACTTTACATAAGCAACAGAAAAATAATTGCCAGATCTAGTGTCTTCTGCAGTCCACATGGGAGTGTGTGACTGCTTGTGGGCATGCAGTACTTTCCTCCACTGAAAATCCAACAGGAAGGAGGGATATTTAAGGAATAGCATTCATGTTGATTAGTGTTGGAGAATCTGGGATGATGGACTGGAGTCTCAGGCATGGGGGCACGATGTTAATATAAGCACTCTGAAACCCTCTCTCGACACCTTTTGTTCATCCCGGGTGGCTCAATAAGAGCAGCCTCGTCCTTTAGTACCAAAGGACAGACAGAGTGAATCCCTACAGTGTTGCACATTGTATTTATGACCTCTACATTCTTCAGTGCTCTTTCACAGTGTATCTTCTTTGGCTTTAAATATGGGAGCTCACATTGATTAAGTGATTAGGTTTTCCAGTGGCTTTCCACAGCATTACAAAACCTTGCAGAGTAGCAAGATAATTTTTAAAGGTAGCTCCTTATTTTGGTTACCCGCCCTCCCAGTCCTAGCCAGGACTCCAGGATTTCTGGATCAAATGTTATTATTTCAGCAAATTGTGGTTATCAGCAGCATAGCAGCAGATGTAAAACACCTTGCATTAGTCTGACAAACTGATATTAGCCAGATCAAATAAGCATAAGCAAATCTGCGGTCTTGTGAGAACAATTTATGCAATAAAGAAACAGAAGAGAATCCACTTATGAGGAGCTGTTGTCACGCAGGCCTGAGCCAAATTTTATCCTTTTCCTTCTGCCAGCCATACAAAAATATATTCTAAAAGAGAAAGAAGTTGAAAACAGCTGCCTCAAATGTGCAGATTGCAGACAGAATGTTAGGAATACCAAAAGAAAATGATCACACATGGTCTATTAGATGCTCAGGAAGAACTGAGACAAGCCACATCTTTTAATGACAGTTTGAAAACACTGTACCAATATTTTTTCTGAAGTTACAGCTCAAGTAAAAAACCTGCTAGTCTTGCTTAAGGATCTTGAACATAGCAGAAGTGAACCTCAAATGAAAGAAGGAGAAGGACAAGAGAAAAAAAAGCAGAACTTGTTTTTCAAAATTATTGTGGCTTAACATGAAAAAGAAACCCCTGTAAACGGTGTTTGGCAGTGAAGAACTGAGAAAATAACCCTTTTTATTATGACTATTCTTCTTTGTGACTTCTCATTTCACTCTAATCACCCATTTAATTTGTGATTGTAAACATGTTTAATCATTTATATTCACAGATGCAGAATCTCCACCTACCATTTAGTGCTCTTCTGCAAGACAACTTTTTGAAGGGCAAGTTAGGCAGTAGCATTAAACATGCTAATACACCTCGATCATTTTTCAAAGTGACTATTTGTTTGGAAAATGGACTCATCTCTTCACTAGAACTTGACTGAGTACATTATTTCATTCAGAGGAAAGAACCTTTCAAATGGTGTTACAGATAACCTCTGCCCCAGCCTGTAATGTCCCACATCTTGAAAAGCATCCTATATACAAGAAAAGCCAAAGTGAGGTCTTCTGTGGAGATCAAAGAGAGCCCTGTAGTATAAAAGAGACCTGAAAATCAAAGGAAAGACGTTTCAGAGCAGACTGTGGGGTGAGGATGTCCAGCTAAACCTAATAACCCGAGCTGAATGACAGATTATTCTCTACCTCTCTGCCATTTCTGTCTCCCAACATGAAGAGGAAGACAATCTATACAAAGAAGTACTCAGTTCTAGACATGTTAAACACTATTTTTGTTTTCCAGAATTAAAAGAGAAAAAAGGAATTTTCCAAGTTTTGATTTTGTTTAGTATCTCCAGTGTATGTGTTCTGTCTCATGTACATATCCTAGTATGTTCTTTCTTTTCCAAACAAGTTTTTCTACATTCTAAGATTTTGCGAACATGTAAACTCAGGTTTTTTACAAGATACTTAAGCAGCAGATGTGTGAACAGTGCTTTGGGGTGCAGATGTTTCCTGTAGATGCAGTATTTCTCCTTAGAGACTGAGAGCTTTAATCTATGAAAATAAATCTTATTTGCAAGATATGTCTAGAATAAAAGAAATGCTAAGCACAACAACATTTAAAAAAACCCAGTGAAGATGGTTCCCTCGGATCTGTTCTGCACACAAAACAAAACAAAACAAAACAAAACACCAAACAACAAAAAATCTTCAGGTCTTTTAATCTAAAATGTCTCCAGTCCTGCTGAGCAGATAATAGGAAGTCAGGATATTCCAAGCCCATTGAGTACTACCTTCTATTTCTCCTAGGCTCCCTTATAGTTCTCTGATCAAATACCTTCTCTCTCTGCTTTCAAATCTTTTATTTTTATTTTTGTTTCTGGCTGTGTGTGCGCAGAGGGACTGGAGAGCAGATGCACTCACTGAGAGATGTAACGCTGTAAATGAAAAGTTGTTTTAACGATGCTTAATCTGTATCTTTCAAAAAATATCTACTCAGCAGAAGCACAGAACTTCACATGGTAGCTGATTAAAACCATCGCCAATTTTTTCCGGGGAGTTTTAAAGCTCTTTGATTTTTATCCCTGAAACAAACTATTGAAGCAGCATGTTGTTCTGTTATGTAAGGGATCTATCAGTCATAGAAAAAATGAAGTTATATAAAATGTGCAAGAAGAATGGTTTGCTCTTGATAAACATTAACTGTTGGGATTTACTATAAAGAGATCTCAAGATAGCAAAAAATTATTCAGATTAATTAAAAAAAATCAAAGGAGAGGCATATTTATTCTCTATCAGGAGGAAAACAATAAAAATGAAGGGATTGAATTCTTTAATTTAGCAGTCATTTAAATTCTTTTTAGTGTGAAACTGAGGCAAAAGGCATTACCTGCCAATAAGCAGTTAAATGATCATTTTTATAAGCTGCATTTTTAACAATAATAAGAGAATGGAAAATGACCTGTTCAATTTTACTTCACATTGAGCCAGAATTCACTGTAAATCACTGATCCTTAGCATTCAACATTCAATTTACTTCTATTTAAATATGTATTTTTAAGGGATTGAGCTTACATGGGCTTCATGTATAATTTAACCTCCCCAGGCAAAGCTATTTTATTACTATAATCACATTAAATGTAAGTGATCTATAGAAAAAAAATATTTCAGTGGGATGGAAATGGAAACAAATGGAAATGTGAAATGAAATGTAAATGCTGCTTGAATACTTTTGTTAAGTCAAGTCTGCAAGTGAGAGAATATGGAAAGAAAAGTGTTAGTGGAACTCCATCTCTATGAAATCTATAAAAAATGCAGGAAACTGAAAAATCAGTGAATTGAAGATTCATCTCTTGAGTCAAATAATTCAAAAGGCAAATTAAATTCTCCTACATGGGGACTTGAGTCCTTTTTAAAAATCTGATCCATTACTAAATGACAGACATTTTCAAAAACTGTGGAACTCAAATGTGTTTTTTCATGGGATACTAAAGCCAGAGGTACACAGACTCAGCCCCAGGAAATTCAAACTACTCGGCCAGCTTTTCAGATTAATTTATTCTGCAGATTTACAGAAGTGGCTAAAAATATTCAAGATTACACTAGCTAAGAATTGATGTCTTACATGTATGCAACATTCTTAATAGGTTTACATTAATATCTGCTTCCTGTCTAAAGTGTGTGGATGGAGAAGGAAAGCCACAGTAAACAATTTAACAGAATAATCCTGCTATTAAAGCAGGGCCATCCTGAATGGCAATTGCTACAGCTGTTGGCAAGATAATTAGCAGTACCACTAGCACCTTTAATCTAATTGGACTCATGCATGCAAGTTAAATTATCCTCAGGATTTATGTCACTTGAGGGAAAAGCTGAACTGAATCAAGAATTTAAACAATATTTTTGGATCTGGCTCATTATACCACTTGGGATGGGAGCCTGCTGATCTGCTCTGATCTGCACTGACCCCCATCAGTAGCAGTCTCTGCAGCCCAAAGGTTCTGGACTGGCACAGGAGCTCTGCACAGGTGCTGGGATCTTCACAGCCACCCCTGCTGCTGCTGCTGGTAAATTGAAATAACTTGTTCCTAAGTGCATCTGAAATGCTGACACCACACCATGGTCTTAGGAACTTGTACACTGCATGGTGCATATTCAGGGAGGAGAGAGTTCTCTTCTTTTCTAGCGAGATTTTAATTGAAAACTATGCCATTTTTCACAATTGTTTTCACTGTGAAGCTTCTGGTTCACGTTGTTGAACGAGAATCAACAATGAGGATTGGATTATTGAATTGCTGTAATTTTCGTGTTTAAAATTATTATTATTTTTAATCTGTTCTGGTTAGGACCCTAATGCCCTGGCAGAATCTGATCCCAGAGGCAGGATTTTTCCTGTCTACCATTTTTTCCCATCTTTGATTTATTCTTCATAAGTAATTTCATGACTCATATTTTGTGTCCTTTGAAAGGATTGATTCAAGCCACTGTAGAGACCTTCTGTGAATCCAGCACTGGAATTACATGGCATCACTAGGATGCACCAATAATATTCACATTCAAGTGAGAGATGAATTATGGAAAATTTTAATTACAATCCATCACTCTGGTGATGTATCATTTATGAACATTATCTGGACAATGTTAGAATCTGACCCTCTATATCCTCTCTGGAAATGCTTCTCAAAGTGGAATCCCACAGAGATCTTCCACAAGGTGATAGATAAGTCAGAAAGAGACAGAAAATATGTCTTGCACTTTCTGGAGAAATACAGCAGACAATTTAGGAATAAAGTTTAACAAAGGATATTTAATGAGTATACATCTACTGTGAAGGCAAGAGTTACAAAAGATTGCAAATACTCTGCAATGCTTTTGTCTCATCCAGTCTCATCCTCCTGCGTGGTGGGAAACTTCGGCATTTCAGTCTGGGTGAAGTCCTACAAACCATTTGCTCTCCAGTCTCTCCCAGTGTGGTCCCTCTGAAGTGCAATATCCTTTTGAATGGATATTCAGCCATCAAATTTGTTTCCCGCTATTCCTAGAGTATTGCATGGAGACTCTCTTGTTTTGCAGGGACTGCTAAGAGCTGGAGAGTCTGCCAGAGTCAATGTTCCTGCTTTTGTCTTGAAAAGATTTTCAAGATCAATGTGCAATAATAACAGAAAAGCATCCTCAAGATTGTCACAAGGATGTTGGTACCAGAATCAATACATAATTTCTGACAGACAATTGCCGATTTTTTGGACAGAATTTTCCAACCTTCTCAAAATTGCTGTCTTCCGAATTCCACCAACCACTTACAGAGAAACAGTAAAGTGAAAGTACCTCACAGCCTGACAGTCCTAACTCACTTGGTCTTTGCTGATAGCTCATACTTCCCAGAGTGCTCCCCTAGACAAAACTTGATAGCAGCAACAACACAGGATGTGGTATGTCCTAAGCCACATTCTTCCCTGCAGGATCTGCATCATGTTTCCCATATATCTTGAACATTTTAAGGCTGCATGGGCCATCCTCTGGGGTGCTGGTCTCTCCCTGCAGGTCTGTAGATAGTTGCAGCTGAAATACTCCTCTTTCAGTTTGACCTACCTCAAATAGCTCCTATCCTTAGCGTTTGCAAATGAAAACATTAAGTTCACAACAGAAATTCCATGAAATCCTTTTTTTTTTTTGCTTTGTGCTTTAAAAGAGGCTCACACTTTTGCTAACATCTGCAAAATCTTTCAGAGATTTTCAATTATTACTATCCGCCACTTCCGCCACTTCCGCCACTTCCGCCACTTCCTCCCTCCCTCCCCGCCTCCCTCCTTCCCTCCCTCACTCCTTCCGTCCCTCACTGCAAACCTGTATAATTTCCATTTTCGCATTGCTATTTTTCAAGCTGTTCAAAAATGTAAATATCAAACAAGCTCAGGCCTGTGAGATGCTCTCATGTTTCACTGGTAACATCTTTTGCCTTCAGCACAGTTGGTTGCTCTCTGTGCTCTGGTCTATCCCTTATCTTCCACACAATTCACACACTAATCCCTATCTTCTCCCTTCTAAATAATGATTGTCGCATCAAATGCTTTATTGAAATCCAGAGAGATTACATCTACTTCATTTTTCTTGTTTAACATGGTCTTATTTTATCAAAGAAAGTATCAGGTGTGTCTGGTGGTATCTCCCTTTGATGAGTACAAGATGGCACTCACAGACTGATCCAGATATACCCTGATCAAATGCATTAACAATTTACATTTCTTTCCCAACCCAAATGGACCCCACCACTATAAAACCATTTCACTCTTACAAAAGTCACATTTCTTCTAGGAATTAATTCTAATTTCCTTCTTGTATCTTGTGATCTGAACCACTCTGAAGATCCCGTGTAAGGCCAAAGGTAGGACAAATACCAGCAGAATCAAATATCAGTGGTATATTCTCTGGGGAAAGTAACTTAAAAAAACTATACCTGTGATTGTCACATCAGATAGATTTTATCTATAATAGTTATTGTGGTAGAGGCATTTTCCTGCAAATCTCCTTCTGTAAAAATATTAGGTTTTACAGTGTCTGCAGGGAAAGCTGATGTGTAGTTATTCCAGTAATATCTTCTCTAGTCCCACTCTTATACAACTCAGTCAATGCCAGTAGCAAGAGAGAAATTCTCCAAGAAAAAGATAAATGAAATATTTCCTTTGAAGTAATGTAGAATTTGGCATAAAAAAAATCAGTATATTCATTCCCTACAGTAAATACAGGATCCCATTCTCAGGTGAGGGAGTATTTCTGATGCTTCAGAGTAGAGACAAAAATAAAAATAGTACAACACCTAATACACCTGACTGTTTAATAAAATTCTTCCTTGACTTTCACAGTGGATATAGGGAAGCACCCATGAAATATTCTTGAATCGAGTTCAATGGAGCTGGTGTCTAAGTTCGTGCAGGATTAACTTAACACTAAATATAGCTGCACTAAGAACATTGTCACTACGAACCGATAGTTCACACTGGAGAAGATCAAATCAGCCAGATTCTTATCTCAGAGTTGAGAGAAAGGGATTAAAAGCACTTTCCAAGTTTCATCAGTTCATATGCTCAAAATCAGAGCTTTGGTCATTGTCCCACAAGTTTCCACAGTGAAAAATTACAAATATTTTGAAAGCTGCAGCTCCATTTAACTATCCATTACTCTCTAGCTCTCCTGTCTCCATTCTCTTTCTTTTCAGCGTTTTCTTCTCTCTTATGTCACACCTGCTTTAATAATTACAGGGAATGATTTTTCAGTCATCAGACAGAGTAGATTTGGGCCTGGATGATGTCTTTTCCTTTTGTATGACCAGATTCGGAAAGTGGTTTGGAACTGAAAATAGAGATGAGAAAGAATAGGAGTTAGGAAAAAACTTTGATCTCTAGTACAGTCATCATGTATATTATGACATTAAATGACACCTGAGATGATCATGGAGAAGGTTCTAAAATAGTATTTTTTTCCCCCACTTCCAACTAGCTGAAAAAAATCCAAAACTTTTTTCCTTTTAGCTGAGAGGAGGGTATTACTAGAAAGGAATAAGTAGATATCCACAGCACAGAATCTTGGTGACTAGTTGACATTTACATAGGAAGTGTGAAAAGTAGACCAAGTAGGTCATCACACCATGTGTGACTTGAAGAACACATAAGTCTCTTAATGGTATAAATGAATCAGAAATTGAGACTGTGTCTGCATTTTAGAAGGGCAGAATTTGTCCATCGTGTTGTCTGGAGAAAAGTATGACACACTGTAATGTGCTTTAATTTATTCTCCTGTGTGCAAGCTCATTGTGAATGCAGAAACAGACATTGTGGTGATTAGATTTAATAGGATTAGGACTCCCTGATGTCTTGCTTGTACAGTGATTGTTCAAATTCTTGTAGAAGGAGCATTTTAATTTCATTTCTTTGTAAAATTCAAACTTCATTACCTCTTCAGCTCATTTATAATTTAATTCATTACATAATATTTATTTTCTCTTCTAATAATGACACCGTTACTTCACCTTCCTAACTGTGCTGGTAAAGGACTGAGTTTTGGATTTGTGCTGAACACAAGGTTGATAATATGGACATGTTTTTGTTATTGCTGAGCAGGGCTTGCATAGAGCCAAGGCCTTTTCTGCTTTTCCTACTGCTGGCAAGGAAATTGAGGGCTCATGGGAGGTTGGGAAGGGTCACAGTTGGGACTGACCAAAGGGATATCCCAAATCAGATGACATCATGCTCAGTATTTAAAGTGAGGGAAGAAGGAGGAAGAAGGTGACATTTGAGTGATGATGTTGGCCTTCCCAAGTAACCTTTATATGATGGGTCCCTGCTCCCCTGGAGATGGCTGAATAGCTGCCTGTCCATGGGAAGTGGTTAATCAATTCCTTGCTTTGCTTTCCTTTTGTGTGCAGCTTTTGCTTTCCCTGTTAAACTATCTTTATCTCAACCCATCAGTTTCCCAGCTTTTATCCTTCCAGCTCTTCCTGAGTGGGCTGCTGTCTGGGGTTATGCTATGACCACAACAAATGATCTCTCTTTCTGTACAGTACTCTCTCTATCAGGTTTGGTACTTTTATTCTGTGGCTGATTTTCTGTTGCAATTCTCTCTTTAGTCCTAATGACCCCCAGACCCAGGTTCCTTGTAACAGGATGCTCCTGTATATACAGGTAGTTTCGTTCTTCACCATTCCCTACAGTGCAAACTCGATGTCCCCTTTTTGTTAAAGCACAGCTTCACTGGAGAGAATGAACTGATTAAAGGCAACGACTGTTAGGTATCTCAGACCCATTTCCCTCTAGGTATCCATTATACTCAGTTTTTGAAATCATTCTCAATTGTCTCTTGTATACAAGATGGTGACTTAACCACGCCAATGACCAAAGAGAGGTTCTTAGGTCATTGTTACTGCCATGAGCAGGAACAGATTTCTGGCAGACTGTTGCAGTCTCTTAGGTTTTTGTTGTACTAAATGGGATTGGACAAAAAGGGTATCACCATGCTGGTATCACCATTGATCCAAGATGTTTGTTGTTGGTGTTATTGGTATTGCTTGGAAAATAGGGATGCATACTGCTACTCTATCCCCCTTTTAATAGGAACTGTGAGGTCTGGTGTTAGTATATGGGCGTCTTCTGTAACTTCAGCCCAGGGAAGTATATTCTTCACCCTAATAATTGACCACAGGCTTCCTATACATGTGCTTTATAACCAAAGCAAGACAAAATCTAGCTCATCCATTCTATAAAGAATACACTTAACTCAGTGTGGTCTAATAGGAAATCAAAGCTGGAGTGAGTGCACCCTTCTATAACGGATTGTAAAAAAGACCTAAATTAAGCCACATTCACATGACAAAATTCTACTTTGCACATGGGCCAGTGAGTTAAATATAGTGTTCACTTTAGTAAACGATATAATCACAGTGGTCTATTCTTAAACATGCCAAAACCCAAAGCTTCTAACATCTTCTCAGTGCCAAAGCAATGGCTGGAAAATTAATTTATTAACGTGGTCTTATGGTTTGGGTGCAGCTGCAGTATATCACCCAAAGCTCTAGAGATGAAAACTTCTATTTCAGAAAAATAGAAGCCATTTTTTTTTTCCCCTAAAGAGCAAGGCAGAAGTTAACAGTCAGGGGTCACACTTGTCACTACAGGTTTGTAGGAACAAATCCTAAAGCTGTGAGATATCCGATGGTTTCTTTCTGTTCTGCTCTACTGTCCTCTGCATTCAGTTTTGTCACAGTTATGTAGCAAGACCCACAGCCTTTGTAATCGTTCTTGTTTTAACTATCAAAAACCCCCTTTTACATGTAAAGTATCTGCCCCCTATTTTTGGTGCAGGATATTTGACTACAGACTCATCTCCACTTCTTCCAAAAGTATAAATCGACATTTGAAATGTTCCATGGCAGAGGATGAGAATACAGCCCCATCTTCAGACAAGACATCTGTTCCTCTCCCGGAGCAGAGAGGCCTCTTCGGTAAGATTTGCACCTCTGCCTGTCTCAAAGCATTCATGGGTGAAATTAAGCTTAATTAATGGTAAAGTTAAGCTTAATTAATTAATTAATTAAGTTACAGGGTTTTATTTGGTTTGGTTTGGTTTGGTTGGGTTTGGTTGGGTTTGATTTGGTTTTTTTGTGTGTTTTATTTTTTGGTTGGTTGTTTTGTTTTTTTGTTGTTTTTTTTTTTTGGTTTGGGCTGGCAGTTCGAGACTTTTATTTCTGTTGCTTCAATGAACCACACTATTTGTGAATGTACAATTGTGAAAACTCCTCTTGAGCGTGACCAGGCTGAGAGTGCCAAATGGGCTATAATCAGAATAAATCCCAACCACAGCCAGCACCTCTGATCTGAGGAGCAGATGGAACACAAGGGGTTTTATATTCTGCTGAGTTTCTGTATTCTTCATGCAACAAGTTTCATTTTACCCAAAATTATATATAAATTGATAATGGTAGGTAAAATATAAATATTGCCTTTCTGCTTGGCTCGTAATACCTGATCTTTCACATGCTGAAGGTAAAAAATCTATGGCTTTTACTAATTATTTAGTAATAAAGTATAGTTCCATTTGGAATAGGATATTTGGAGGTACTTTTTTTGACATTGCATACAACATGGACTGTGAATGATAAGCCACAGTGTAGAAACACATTTCTCCTGCTTCTTAAAACTCCCAGATGATGAGATACAGAGTGAGATTGAAATTATCACTTTATCATAAGTAATTCTTTCTGTAAATCTGTTTTCATGATTCATTATGTAAGTTATAGTAATGTTCCAGTAGTGTATGAGTATAATTATCAGTGTTAAAAAGACAAAAAAGCCTCTAATTAAAGAAAAAGAGACGTGAACAAACATAAGATGCTTCCATTAAGGTCGAGGAAGTAGAAAAATATATGTTGGGCATAAATTTCATGGACAGTAGCAAATATTAGTAATTGAAAGAGTTAAAAATCACCAAATATTAACTTACATTGCTTCATGGACTTTCTAATCAGACTATAAAACTTTTAACAATGCTTGACAGACTGCCTGCCTCAGTCCTAATTTTTCACATACTTGAAACTATCTCTAATCAATTTAGTTACAGCTTTCTAAAGGACTGGAATTATATGAAGTATGCTTATCACCTTTTAAATATCTCAGATCAAGCATTGCTGCTAAATTTCCTGCTAAGAATTATGTAAATCAAAAATCCTATGAAACTATCATAGGAATTATATAGGCCTATTTTTATAAACTGTACCTTGGTTCTTTGAAGATTATTATTCTATTGAAGATAAAAATGTTCAAGGATGCATTATAATGCTAAAGTGATAAGTAGATATGGAGTAATTGTGATTTCCTATAGGTGAATACAAGTTTGGATCACTAGCTTCTGTGGCATTAAATGCTCTTGGAGTATTTTATCTATTCCTTCATTTTTTGAATACATTTTAAAATGTTGTTCAAGGCACAAAGTTAAACTTAGCAATTTTTTTACTTTCCCTAAATCCAGAGGATACATGAAGGTTACTTTGGCTTATGCCTACACTTTGAGATTTGGAGAGAACTTAATTTGTGAATTACTAAGCCTGTGATTTTTTTCCAAGGTTAGTGACAACCTTGATAGTGCTGTGACTAGTGACTTCTTCACTGTTCAGTTTTTGGTCTAAGATTATGCAATTAATAGCAAGTGACCATATTAGAAAATAAAATGCATAATTCACTACCAGTTTACAAATCATTTAAGTTCAACTAAGGCAAAAGGACCCAGAGAGAGGAAGACTCAGTGGGTCCAGAGTAACAAAGGGCATTAATACAGGAAAACGTGATTTTTAAGCAGAGAGGTCATTTGGACAGACATTTGCACTGCCCATTTGTTAAATCTTCTGTTCTTTGCTTTGTTAATTCACCTTACCTTCTCTTACTTTAACATATTCACTTTTCAATGGCAGTATTTAGGTTGACCAAAATATCCACATTAGAATTACATGTTTTGCCATGGTTTTGGAGGGGGGGAGACGAATAAATCAGTTAGATTAATAGAAGAGTTTATTTAAAAAACAGAAGAGGCTAAATCAAATTATATAGCCTCTCCCTCATTACAGAATTGGTAAAGGACATTTTGCTCTAATCTCTTTATGAAAAATTTAATTGTCATGTAGGCATACTTAAAATCTACTGTTGCTTTAAAGAGCTTGAATAAATGAAAAATCATTCCTAGGGAGATAGCTGTAATGATTCATTATCCTTGTTATTAAAAATAAAAATTGTGCCTTATTTTTTATAGATTAATCTAATTTCTGTAGCCATTAAGACTTCTGATAAAATACAGGGCTGTCTACTACCAGAAAATTCTTTCCCACATAGGAATTATAAGACCACCCAGTTAATTTTCAGTGAATGACTAGATTAAATTTCTCTGTAGTATTACTGGAAAACTATTTCTAACGTCTTAGATCACTTTTTTGTTCTTCCTGACGAAGCTTGAGTAAACTTCTTGTATTTTGATAATGACAAATAGACTTCAAACCAAAACAAACACAGCTGCATATCCGTACCTAATATTGCCTTGGTATTTCCACACTGACATAGTCTAGAGTGTCTTTAACCTTTTATTCTATGTGAAACAGAGAAGTTTTACTTCTTTTGGCTAGATTGAGAACAACTTTTTCACCTATTGAGCAAGCTAGGAGCTGTCAGATCCTCAAAGGTCAGTTGCTGCCTGAGTGATAGACACCCACTTTTTCATAAGGGCCTCCAAATTTTTTCAGAATAGGTGCACATTTAATCTCATTCTAAGTAATTTTATTTTTATGACTGTTCAGAAGTCTGGACCCAGCTCATCTTTACATCCTGTAAAAAGCCATAAACCAGATGTGTTTGTTTTCTTTATGCTTGACCTGATTGGTACTCTTAAAGCACCACTGGCTGAGGTCAGCCAAATAAAAATATATTACCTTCCCTGCTGCAAAGTACCCTTTATCCAAGTTCAGCAGTAAAAGTTGCTGAGTCAAGTTCCAACTTTGCCAGGTTAAAACAAGACCTATTTCACCTAATCTCTTATGATTTCCCTTTTAGCCCTTCCTTCACAAGTTGATATAACTTTACAAGAAATAGGTGTTCATTAAGAAGAACCTGTACTATAAGGGTCCTTAATTATACCTATCCTTATTCATACCTATAACATTTAAGAATACTTAAATTTACATTTATGCAGAAAGGCATATCTTACCTCCTTTGAGAAAGAGAAAGGCTCCTCTCTATCTTGACAGTCTGTTTCTGGGGCATTTATTTATTCAACATGGAACAGAAGAGCTTCAACAGCCATTTTGAAACTGAAGACCCTCTAGAGCCTGTCTTCTCCCACCACCCCATCTCCCTTCCTTCCACCACTGCAAAATGTTCTGTGAACAGTGGTACAAGGCTTGCTTTCAGTGGAGGACAGACCTGAACCTGAGGCTACCAGGGATTGCTTTAGGTTATTGGTGATTATTTTTTTTTATTTGTATTTCATAAATGAATAAATGCATCTTTAAATTACAAAAAGAGAAAATAAACAGAAGTCCAGAGAAGTTGTGAAATTTCCATCCTTGGAGAAGTTCAAAATTCAGGGGGAAAAGGTCCTAAGCAATCTCATCTAATATCAAAGTTGGATACATCTTAAAAATTGGCCCTGCTTGGAAGATGAGAAAGAAACAGATAATTGCATTCCAGCCTGAATAATATAATTCTGAGACTGTGTTCAGTTCTACAAAGCATGCCTCAGCCTTGGTTAAGATTGAGTTACATTCCATCTATGTCCTCACAATTTCATGTTGATTGGGGAGCCTATAATTGTACTCATAATTTATTGGTAGCATTAAACTATTCATGAACATTGCCACCAAATGTTCATGGTATGTCCTGTGGAATATAGGAATCTCAGGTCATTAAATAACTGCTGAGAGCCTAAGAGCTAGGAGCTAAACAACTGCGCACCAGCGTGGACTTTCTTTGTGGATCTGTCTGTTCACTAGCAAAACTGAAAAGGCCTTTGCAGCTTTTGTGTAATTTTTGCACGAAGCTCCCATTACTGTAAATTGAGTTTAAGTTTTCTAAGTCAAAAGGTATGACATTATTTTTGTTTGCTATTGCAATCAATTTTATTACTCTATTTATTTCATGAAATAAATTAATTTTATTACTCTATTGAGGCTGTATCTTCAATTTTTTTCCCTAGTTCATATCATTAAAAACACAAAAGAGAAAAAAAAATTCTGTGAGTTCTTACCAAAAATTTGACTATTTTACAAAGAAATAGAAAAGCTGTAATTTTTATTCACTATCATATTTGTACAGATTTGGAGTATGACATTGTGTTGGTTGAAGAAAGGCAATCATTTGCCAGTTGAACAATGTCACTAAAATTAGCAAGGATCCATCATTCTCCCAGAAAACACAGCACACTTGTGAAACATGATTACCTCAAATGAATCTGTCATTTCACACACTTGAGAGCAACATAATTGTTGCCTAATGTGTGATTTTGTTTCAGTTTACATTACTCTAAAAAAAGGAAAGAAGTGT
The DNA here is from genome assembly GCA_013398715.1 of Nesospiza acunhae. Lineage (NCBI taxonomy): Eukaryota > Metazoa > Chordata > Aves > Passeriformes > Thraupidae > Nesospiza > Nesospiza acunhae. Next base: position 357,098 of record VZSU01000829.1, on the reverse strand, counting down.
TAAAACCTACTATAGTTACTCAGGTTTGTTGGGGCTTTTTGTGTTAAAACCGGATACATTTCAAAGATTTGTGTGAATTTCAACTGTAACATGTTCTAGAATCCCATCCCACTTCTGTGAAAACTGACGCTCTCCTGTTTGAATAAAAGTGAACTTTCATGTGTGTTGTAAGGACTGACAAATCCACGCTGTGGTCTGGCTGCACACTGCCAAACACCCTGGTGCACTAATTTGGTGTCTTCCTTGAGAAGCTGCACCAAACTGAGCATCTGTTTGGAGCTCTCCATAATCCAAACCCCTGGTTTATGAGAACTAAAATTACCAGTCCATACTGTTTTTTGCCACTGGAGGATCTCATCCATCAAAGAGAGCAAACAGAAGAACATCTATTCCAGGTGGACAATTTACCTAAACCTCCCGATTTTTAACTCCCTTTTCATCAAATGCACTATTTATAGCTGTGATTCATTACTTTTAAACCCTGATGTGGTAGTTTGCACAGCTTGCATGTAGTTTCTGGCACAGAGGTGGGCCCAAAAATGTGGACGTACATAACATTGGTTGCAGGAATCAAGAAAACTGACTTGCATTTTCTTTACAGACTGTTGGTGAATCTCTGGATAGTTTGAGTAGGCTCCTCCTTGTTTTAGACAGACTTTCCAAGGAAGTTTTACTTTGCTCCAAGGTAACATGCAGCCACTTTTCACTGTCAAATCAACTCCACTGAGGTATATCTGAAATTGCTTTACATGTTCTCAAATCAGATTGTGTCTGTCAACGCTATATATGTTCCCAGTCCTACATGGGGTTTTTGTATTAGATATTTTATAACCATTGCTGCTTTGCCATCTTTTTTTATGTCTTAAAATCTGCAACCAATATCTAATATTTTAGAATATTAGGCTTCATAGAAGTCACATGTGCTGAATTCCTTTGAGGGGAGAAAGGAACCTTAGCAAGTAGACTGAAAACCTATAACCTAGAGAAAGTAAGGTCTTGCAATTTTCTGTATATGTACTAGTACACTACTTTCTGTAAAAAATACATTTTCAGAAATTTTTTTTCCTCTAAGAATATGGCTTTTGGAATTAAAAATTATTTTTTGCTTTATATGTTTTGATGATGATGTAATTGTTTTTTCTCATTTTCATTGTGGTCATATAGTCCACTGTCAGGATACACATGTAGAGATAACTGAGCAAGATTAAGGAATGTGAAACATAGCATCATTGTACTTCTAGGCCATTTCATCATTAATCCCATTATTCAGAAGACAAATCACGTCAGGCTGGATGTTGGTATAGATATCTTTTGATTCTAAGCATATTATATATAAAACTTTTTGCTTTTCTTCCACCAGACTGCTATATCTTTAGGCTTGTTATAGCAGCTCAATATCATATAAGGCTGCCCTAAATATTTCCTTATATAAATATTGCCCAAAGTAAAAATTTTACCCCTGTAGTGCATCATATAAATTGCTTACATTAAATCAATGGAAAAATTGGTACACTTACAAGGAAAAATCTATTGCAATTACTCTGAACTGAAAATAAGCCTAGTGCCACCTTTCTCCTTCTTCTCTTTCTTCTCTTTCTTCTCCCTCTTCTCTCTCTCTTTCTTCGAGGGCTGAGTGGCTTTAGAGCCTCTGTTACTAAACCCAGTTTCTTTGGCATGTACCTCCATGCCACATTAGTATGCAACTACCTTCATATTACGAATATATTCATATTTTTTCGCAGGCCATGGAGGAAACATAGAACAGTTTTGAATAGTACTGGTCTAGAGTCAAACCAAAAATCACACCAACATTCACATCAAGATTCAGAGCTGGTCCTCACTCATGAATTGTAAAAAATCAGTAGGAATACCTGAGAAAGGGTCTGAAGAAGGCTGAGGGAGGGATCTATGAGCTGATTTTGGTTACCTGAGACTCCGGGTGCACAGTGAGAATAAGAGGCTGCTGACACGGATTGCAGCAGGAGAGGCTCACTGTCATGAGGGGCTGCTGAGTGTCCCTCCCTGGACATGCTCTTTGGGGATAACAGAAAAGAGGAACTTTTGCTGCAGTCACTCTGAAATTCAGCAATATTTTCTCAGCTAGCACAGAAACCTGTTGACAGCTATACAAAAATAAGGGCTCTCTTAATAGGAAAGATGCTCCAAACTCCATGAGAAAGCATAGAAAACAAAACTCAGCCAGTTCCTGAGTAACCAAATGTGATCTCAAAGCAGGCTCCACTGGGGAGGCTGGACTGGCCAATTTTCACTGCTTCCGTCCAGGATAAATGTCTCATGAATCTGTTCCACAACAGTGAGGTTCATCACATTAGCAGAAGTTTATATTACATTTTCAAAAAAAATACTTGAATACAAAAGCAATTTCTTCTATGTTTCCCCAAGAAACTTCCTAATACAAGACCTTGTAGTCTTTTGTAAAAAAAATTATAGCTCCAGTATACTGCTAAATTATCTGCTAATATTAGATTCCTCTTGGTTCCCATATTTAACACAGTCATCTAACTGAGTAGAAAAACTGTTTCTGTTTTAAAAAAGATTCATGTTTTCACCAAAATAATTNTATATTAAATTATATTATATTATATTTAAAATATAAGCTTTAATGTAAATCATATATCCTGAAATAATTTCTGACCAATAAATACTTTTTTTTTGCTAACTCACTTTTTCAATGTTTTGGTTCTGTAACTAGCAGAAATATCTGTAATCCAATTATGTAAAAAGCCTACTTTTGGACTTTAATTTCATTTTCAAGAAGGCTGCTAGAACATTCTGAACTTTCAAAACGTTTAAGAATGCACAAAAAGGCTAATGAGAAACTTACCAGAACTGGTGACTTTCTACAAAATATTTTTCTTTTGATCAGTCTTTTTCTGATGAAAATTACTTCCAAGATTTTAAGTACTACTCACTCAGTTATGCTCTGAACTCTATAAAAATCAAGCCGCTGCTGCTGCTGCTTAGATAATAAAGGCAGGCTGATAAAAGCTTGCTGCAACAGAAATTCCAGTTCAGCCTTTAAAGGTATCCAGACTACATGAAAGTCACCTCTCTCTCCTCCATTCTCCCTCTCCTTCTTTGCCCTTCAATGTGCAGTCACTCACAGCCCACAAGAGTGAAACAATATTAAAGTAAACTCAATATGAATGTAAGATCCAATTTCTGCAGGCTTTTTAATTTTATCTCTGCTGATGGTCTTTAAGACCTAAGGACAACATGAAATGAGATCCTAAGGACAATACTATTGTTGTTTACTTCTAATGGAATTAATTTTGCATATTTTTTCTCATAGTTACAGGCACAGAAATGTCATTTCCAATTATTCTTTGTGAGGGGATGAAATAGAAGAGATAAAGACATAAAAATACAATAAAGAAGAGTAAGTAGATAAGAGTGAATAATTCACATTTCACCAATGTCCCTCTTTTTGATGGATATCCTCCTTATCAGGCCTATATTTGCTTCTAAGCCTGGCACTATCTGACTTCTATTACTGCAAATTATTGTTGGCAATATTGAATTGTGGTACTAAAATGCTAGACAAATTACTTAAACATAAGAGTATTGCTTTCACCCCAGTTAAAGCTGCTTGCACAATCGTTTTGTCCTCATTTTGCCTCAGTACTCTCTTTGTCATGCTAATGTATGTTTGCAGAGCCATACTTGCCAGCAGCCCTAGGCAGGATCAGCTCTGCCTCATGCCATAAAGGCAGCAAGGAAAGTATATCTCCTCATGGAAACTTCCTAAAAAGCAGCTCATGGAGTCAAGGGCTGATCCTCAGAACCAGAAGAAATTTTTTATTTATGACAGTTGTTTGCAGGCATAAATGCTCGCAGATACCAAAGTAGCAACAAGGGAGTGTCAAGACTGAGCAATATGTAGAAGGAGAGATATATAAAAAATACTAGCAGAATGTTTTTGTTGAACACCTTTGTTGTATATGGTGGAGATAGTTCATGCTATATGTGTATAAAATATTGTAGAATCCAAGGTATGTCTTTGACCACCCTGGCTAGAAGCAGAGTCTTATGTTTAATCAATTAGTTCCTGGACAATATTAAGATAATATCAAGTCTGTTAAGGTATGAATGAAACCTTCCCGGGCCATGATTGCTGACTTCCCCCGAGTGCCTAAGCCACTCACGAGGGACCTGCACCTGGGAGATTGCATCTACCACACTCAAGCACCGGCGCCACTCTGCTACATGTGAAGGCAGGCTCTTCCAAAGTGTTCAGACATCCATCCAGACACCTGGACTCACTTTTGTCTATCCCTGCACATGTATGGCCCCAGTTCTACATGTGAAGAGACACAAAGGAGCATTTGGTCACTTCTGCCTCAGGCAGAATAAACTGTATATAAGCTAGCTGCATGAAGCAGTCGGTGTGAACCACTGGGGGAGATGCTGACACTTTGGCCGTTGGATCTCAATTCACCCAGCGTCGACATCCGGGGTTGACGCTGCCTTGGCTGTGGTGGTTGTTTTTCTCAAAATTCTAGTTTTGTAAACGATCTAATAAATCATTGTTAAATTTTCTTATAAATTTGGCTGCCAATTTCATCATTTATAACAATTTGGTGAGTGGCCCTACATGGTCTGATACTGGGGTTTGGGAACCCCTTTCCGACTCCGGGGGTGCCCCGCTGATTTCAGTGACCCGAGTGGGATTGGATTCCGAAAAACCAATCAGATCCATAAAGAGCCACAACTGCAGCACGCAGCTCTGTAATCAGAGCTGCATGCTGCAACCAGGACCACAGCTAAGGGAGACAGAGGGCCCAATTCTTGGCAAAGCTCAGAAAGATCTAAAGAGATTTCTGAGACCCGAAGTTTTTCACCCGTAAAATTCAACGTGCACAAAGAGACCTACGCAAGAAAAAGAACCATGAGTATTGTGTGGTTGGGTGGAGCGTGATTGGACAAGTGTGTGAGACATGACATTGTCACGAGGCAAGTGCGGACTGCAAGACTGCAGTTTCACCATCCGGCGAGGGACGTGATCAGTTGAGGGAGAAGTGCAAGGCTTTTGTTTGAAATACATGAGACCCGGGGCTCAGGGGGAGTCTAGGGGGAAAACCGGTCATGGTTAGGATCAGGAGGGGAGAGACGAGCCTGGAAGATTCCAGGATCCCATCCGCCTTCTGAAACCGGAGAAAACAGGTAAGAAAAACAGCCCAAAAAGTCGGCAGAATGGTTCAACGGCCCAACTTGGTCAGGCTGGCAGATTTTCGTGAGCCAGAAAACTTGACATTGGCGAAAAAGACAGGACCTGCAACGGACATCCTGGTGAGATGAGAGAATGTAAGAAAAATCATAATATTCCTGGAGAAAATGGGGTTGGGAAAGAGCAGACACCAGAGAAAAGCCCAGGAAAAACCCTCCCAGGTCCCTGAAAGAATTCTACCAGAGATCCCCAGAGATAGTTCTCTCGGGTGGACACTGGAACACTCTGAAAAAAACCCGCAGAGGGTAGGGAAGTCCAAGGAGGAAATGATCCATTTTTGTATGGAAAAATGGGGAGGGAGGGAGATTGGAAAATACTTGGTCTAGCCGATATTCGGCATTTTTGAAACCAGGACTTGTGAGTCTTTGTACAACCACGTGGCCAGTCACAGCCCACAGGATCCTGAGGAAATCGAGTACGCCGACACATGGAGGGCATGCTTGTTCGGGTCTATACCCAGTACGAGCTCTCTGGCGTGTGGCAAAAGCTGGAAAGTATGGGAGTCATTGGAAAATCTACCACCCCCTTGCCTTGTGTCCCCGCAGCAGCCCAATCCTGCACAGGCACAAGCAGCGCCGGGGATGCCTCCCGATGAGGGGGCCCCGCACGCCCAGGCGACTGCACCGTCGCCACCGCCAGATCAGGCAGCGGCATCTGCTTTCCCACATGGCCATGTGGTGGTGGCGCAGCCTCATCCACAGGCATCTCCAAAAATTAAGGACAGAAAGGTAGACGTCTCTAGGGACATCTCTCCCCTGACATGTTGAACAAGGCGGAGAACGAGGCGGGTGATTGTGGGGGACAGTGGGGACGAGGAGGAAAAACCCGGCATCTATCCTTTACGGGAGGTGCCGACAGCTCCAGGGGTGATTGGATACGTGCACACCCCAAGTGACACCAGCTGTGTGAGGGCGTTCAAAAAGGAAATGGGGAAATTAATGGATGATCCTTTGGGGGTGGCAGAGAGGTTGGATGAGTTTTTGGGAACCCGCATATACCCCTACGAGGATCTCCAAGCGATCTTGAGATTGGTGTTTAACAACAAGGAAAGAGATATGATCCGGTTAGCCGTGATCAAGGATTGGGAAAAAGAGAACCTGAATGGGAGGGCCGGGGAGGAATGGTGGCCAAACCAGAAGCCATCTTGGGAAGCCCAGACAGAAGAGGGGAGGCAAAAGATGACAAATTTAAGAAATATGGTTATTCAAGGTATCAGGGAGGTGGTACCGAAAGGGCAGAACATGAGCAAGGTGAAGGTGCTCCGGGAATGTCAGGGGAAACATGAGACCCCCACGGAGTGGTTGGAAAGACTCCGAAAGGGTCTGAGAATGTACTCAGGAACAAACCCTCATTCCCTGGTGGGGATGGTGGTGTTAAAAACACAGTTCGTGGCAAAATCTTGGGAGGACATTCAGAAAAAGCTAGAGAAAATAGACAGGTGGCAAGAGCAGGGATTACAAGAACTGCTGAGGGAAGCCCAGAATGCATACATGCGCCAGGATGAGGAAAAACAAAAGATTCAAGCCAAGGTTCTCGTGGCAGCAGTAAGGGAGGCTCAGAAGCAGGAACAGGGAAAGAACATGGCGAAAAAGGCGCCGGCAAAGAAACCGAGTCTGTCACAGTGCAGGGGCTCGGGCGAACAGAAGCAGGATTTTGAGTGCTTTTACTGCAAACAGAAGGGGCATATAAAACGGAATTGTCCCAACAGAGCCAAGGACCAGGCAATGTTTCAGGTAGATTAGGGGTGTCAGGGGCTTTTCAGTTTGGGGTCTGAAACATCGGAGGGAGTCCTTGATAAAACTAAGTGTGGGACCTCACAAAGAAGTAACGTGGCTTATGGTGGATTCAGGGGCAGAATGGACAACGGTGCTGCAGTTACCAAAGGGGTGGTCTCTGAGCAATGACTCTATGATGGTAACTGGGGAAAAAGGGGATCCGTTCGAAGTTCCAATCATAAAAACCATAGAAATAGACACAGGAAACAGAAAACACTGCGGAAATATTTTATTGGCTAAGGGCATGGATTTTAATTTGCTGGGGCAGGATATGATGGTAGCCCTAGGGATTGGGATGGTGGTGGAAAAATCTCGGCTCAAGGTGAGACTTTACAGCCTCACTGTTCCAGACAAGGAAAAAATAGAACTGAGGGTGTGGTATGTTCCAGGGGAAGCTGGGAGGCTGGACATAGAACCAATTTGGGTTGAAATTGAAAGACCAGAAGACCCCATACGGGTCAAACAATATCCCCTTTCCATGGAAGGGAGGAGGGGTTTGAAACCAGTGATAGATGAATTAATAAAGAAAGGCACACTGGAGCCATGCATGTCTAGGCATAACACCCTAATTCTGGCAGTGAGAAAAAGAGATGGCAGCTTTAGGCTGGTGCAGGATTTATGGGCTGTGAATCAGAGAACTAAGACTTGGTTCCCCCCAGTTTCAAACCCTTACACATTGCTGAACAATCTCTCTCCTGAGGACACTTGGTACAGTGTAATTGACTTAAAAGGTGCTTTCTGGACCTGCCCTCTCGCCAAGGACAGCTGTGATTATTTCGCGTTTCAGTGGAGACCCAGAGACGAACAGAAAGCAGCAGCTCAGGTGGACTTCGTTGCCTCAGGGCTTCGTGGACTCTCCAAACTTATTTGGACAGGCACTTGAACAGGTTTTAAGCCATTTTGTACCAACTAGAGGAACAAAGCTTCTACAGTATGTAGATGATTTGTTGGTTGCAGGTCAAGGGGAGGGGGAGGTAAGGGTGAGCACAATTAAACTTTTGAACTTTTGGGGGAAAGGGGGTTGAAGGTTTCAAAGTCAAAGTTGCAATTCACAGAGCACTAGGTCAGGAACTTAGGACATTGGTTAACCAAGGGCAAAAAGAAACTGGACCCAGAAAGGGTGTCAGGGATTATTGCCTTGCCACCCCCACAGACCTAAAGGGAGGTCCGGCAGCTTTTGGGGTTGTTAGGATATTGCCGGCAGTGGATTGAAAGTTACAGTGAAAAGATGGAATTTCTTTATGAGAAACTCATCACAGACTGGATCAAATGGACACAAAAAAAGTGAGGAAGGATTTAGGGGAGTCAAGGAGGCACTCACCGCAGCACCAGTGCTGAGCCTCCCTGATGTGAGGAAACCCTTTCAGTTGTTTGTGATGCTAGCAATCACACAGCACACGGGGTGTTGATGCAGGACTGGGCGGGGGCCAGGAAACCTGTGGGTTACTTGTCCCGGCTTTTGGACCCGGTCAGCAGGGGCTGGCCCACCTGCTTGCAGGTGATTGTGGCTGTGGCTTTGCTAGGGGAGGAGGCAAAGAAGGTGACCTTTGGGGCACCTCTGGTAGTGTTTGCACTGCACAATGTGCGGGGCCTCCTACAGCAGAAAGCGGACAAATGGCTCACTGATGTAAGGTTACGAAAGTATGAAGCCATTTTGATTCACTCTCAGGACTTGGAGATGAGAACCATGACTGTGCTGAATCCTGCACAGTTTCTGTTTGGGGAGGCTGCAGAGGAGTTTGTTCATGACTGTGGGAGGTGGTCAAGTTGCAGACTAAGATCAGAGAGGATTTGGAAGAGGAAGAATTGGACGAGGGGGAGAAGTGGTTTGTGGACGGATCAAGCAGAGTGATTGAAGGGAAAAGAAAATTGGGATACGCCGTCGTGGATGGGAGAACGGGAAAGATGATTGAAGCAGGTCCCCTGAATGTGAGCTGGTCCGCACAAGCATGCGAATTGTACGCGGTTTTGAGGGCATTGAAGGGACTGAAAGGGAAAAAGGGAACGATTTTCACAGATTCAAGGTATGCCATTGGGGTGATCCACAGGAAGATTTCTGGTTTGGGAAAATTTGGGAAGAGAAGGGACTGATCAACACGAGAGGAAAGGGACTGATGCACGGGGAGTTAATCTGGCAAATTTTAGAAGCTCTAAGGGGGCCAGAGGAAATTGCGGTGGTCCATGTGAAGGGGCACCAGACAGGAATTCAGTCCCGGACCAGAGGGAGCAACTTGGCAGACCAGGAGGCCAAAACCGCGGCGTTGATGGTGGTAAGTACCCCAGAGTCCGAAAGGGAAGAAACCCCTGATGGTCCCCCTCGACTCCCCCAAAAGGGGATCGAATGCTATGAAAAGATCGGGGGTAAATTGAAGGAAGGTAAGTGGAGGTTCCCTGATGGGAGGGAATTAGTTTCCAGAGGCTTTATCAGAAGGATTTTGCGGAAATTGCACCAGAAAACGCACTGGGGGGCACAAGCCCTGGCAGAGCAATTTCTGAAATTTTTCGGGTGCAAGGGAATTTAGGAATTGGCAAGACAAGAGGTACAAGGGTGTTTGATTTGTCAAAAAGTAAACAAATCAAGGACCAAAAAGGCTGCCCTGGGGAGTTGCCCCATTGCATACCGACCATTTGAAAGAATTCAAGTTGATTTCGCGGAATTGCCAAAGGTGGGAAGGTTCAAATTTGTTTTGGTAATTGTAGATAAATTGACTCATTGGGTAGAAGCCTTCCCCAGCTCACGGGCAACAGCCCAAGCCGTGGCCAGAAAATTGTTAGAGGAAATTGTACCCCAATATGGGGTAGTGAATTGCATTGACTCAGATCAAGGAACATATTTCACATCAAAGGTTATCAAGCAAATGGCTGATGCACTGGGCATCCGATGGGAGTACCACACTCCGTGGCACCCCCAGAGTTCAGGACAAGTGGAAAGAATGAATCAGACTTTGAAGGCACAGTTATCTAAATTAATTTTGGAAACAAAGATGTCCTGTCTGAAGTGCCTGCCTTTGGCACTGCTTAATATCCGAACCATGCCTCACTCAGAGACGGGGCTCTCACCGTTCAAAATGCTTTATGGAATGCCTTATAGACATGGGATGCTGGTGGGACATCTCAGGTTTGAGGATGGTCAGGTTCAACCATATCAGGCTGCAATCAACAGGAATTTACAGGAACTCCGCAAACAGGGAATAGTGGTCCAGAGTGCTCCTCTGGGGTTCGCTATTCACAAAATCCAGCCAGATGACAAAGTGTTTGTAAAAGTATGGAAAGAGGTGCTCCTCTCTCCTCACTGGGAAGGTCCTTTTCTTGTGCTCCTGACAACAGACACAGCCATTCGGACAGCAGAAAAAGGCTGGATGCACACTTCTAGAGTGAAAAAGGTCGAACAGCAGGAGGAAGAACCCGAGTAGAAGGTCACTTCTTCCCCCTGCAACCTGAAGATCAGACTCCAACGTCCTGGTAAATGACCAACAGTGAGCGGATAAGTTGTATACTGTCAGATTGTGTATGCTATCCGTTTGTACATTTTAAGTGTGAATATTGTCAAGGGGTTTTTTGTCATTCATTGTGGAAGGGGACAGAGGCCAAAGGGACTGTGCACCCACTGTTTAGAGGAGGAACTTGAATTGACTGACCATATCCTGACCTTAGCCACAAATTTGGGGATCATTGAATTGGACTCTCAGGAGTGGTTTTGCATTTTTCAAAATGGGGTGCGTGGGAAGCTTAGATTTCAAGCAGAAATCTTGGATGTGGAGTGATGGAAATCCATCAGGGTGCCGTGCAGTTCTGAGGCAATCAGAGAGTCGTGGTGGGGTGCCTTTAAGAGGAGGTATGCGGCTAGGTCCGAGGGCGTCTTCCCCGAAGAGGACTCCTGCTGCCGAGAGGATGGTCTTCCTCGCCGCTGGTGGCACCCCAGGGGGTGGAGGCAAAGGCAGAGGAGCACGCCTGGTGGGAATCCTGATTGGCCTGAGCCTAGTCACGCGCAGGGCACAGAGTCTGCGCACTGAGGTCCCGAGGAAAGGCAGAAGTTACAGCTCTGTGGACAAATGCGAGAAATGCACTCAGGCGGTCCCAGTCGCAGGGGATGGGGGACCACCCAGCATACCGAGCCCCAAAGGAATGTCTCAGGAGAACTGGCAGGTACTGTTGGAGGATTGGCACTCAGGTAAAATTATGTGAATTGGAGATCGGGACTTGGTGTATCAATCCCGAGGCTGGGCTAAGGCACAGACAGTCAAGTGATCACAAGCACCAAATGAGAAAACGAAGCGTGGAACCAATGTCAATCCCCATTTGTAACCAATGTAACCAAACCATGTGGGTTGGGAGGAAGACAGAATCTATCTTTATGGCATACCACCAGGTGAATCCGTTGTGCTATGACAATGTAAGGCTGGGAATATGCATGATGAATGGGAAAATTTACTGGATGGCGAAGAATATGAAATTTGACAGTAAATTTACCCTGAACAAAGACCCACTCATATTGGACCTGGCACCAGCTAATGATGACAGGGTGTGCCTCCAATATGATAGGGTTGTTTGTTTTGCGAAAAATAAAAATAATGAGGATCCTGAGGGAAGGATGAGAGAGATAACTGAGGAACTGAAATGGAGGGAGTCAGAATTGAGGAAGCAGAGGGTCGAACAGGAACAATTGAAAACATTGGGCAAACAGTATGAAACACTGGAAAGACAATACTCTGATGGAGAATTACCTTCCCCAGACAGGAACTTGTTCATTGATTTGATGCAAGAAATCAAAACAGAATTGGGTTTGTCAAACTGTTGGATTTGTGGAGGGCTGAAATCTGCAGAAAAATGGCCTTGGAAAGGTTTGGCTCCAGAACAGCTTTTGAAGTGGGACAGTCCGAGGGTCTCAAAATTGGTGCAGAGACCCAAGGGGTGGATTTTGGATCAAAGGGTAATCGGTACAATCTGTGTCAGTCAGGAGGGAAGAGAGTACACTGAGATGGTGGAATACACTCTGTGTGCATCTACCCTGATGGTGAACTCAGACACGAAAAGCAAGGTCTGGCACCCAGCCCCTCCTTTGGGGTATTGGAACCGGAAGAATGAGAAAACTTGTGAATGGGACAAAAGAATGGGATTGTGCTGGGTCAAAAATCCAGGAGCCAACCCTCTTCAGTCCTTGGAAGGTGTGAGAGAATACTGGGGAGACCCAGGAAGGATAAACATAAAGTGGAAAGCCCCTGATGGAATTTATTGGATTTGTGGGAAAAAGGCATACAGTGAGTTACCCCCAAGATGGAAGGGGTCATGCACTTTAGGCATGATCCTACCAGTCTTCTTTACTCTCCCGAGAACAAAAAGTAATCTGCTAGGGCCTCCGTTATACGAGACCCTGAGAAGGGAGAGGAGGAGTCTGAAAAAGATAATACCGGTGATAACCAGTAAACAAACCTGGGGGGAGGAAGAGCG
>VZSU01000829.1:321582-344616 GCA_013398715.1 Nesospiza acunhae | reverse complement strand
GAAGAGCGGCCAGCGGCACGAATAATTGACTATTATGGGTCGGCCACATGGGCTCAGGATGGCAGCTACGGGCATAGGACTCCGATTTATCGACTGAACAGACTGATCAGGCTGCAGGCAGTTATGGAAATTGTTTCAAATCACACCTCAGAAGCCTTGGATTTACTGAGTTTGCAGCACACCCACGTACGGGCCTTTATGTACCAGAATCAAATAGTTCTAGACTATTTCCTGGCCGAGGAAGGGGGAGTGTGTGGAAAGTTCAATGAGACAGAATATTGCATTGAGATCAATGACTATGGGGAAACCATAAGAGGTTTGGCGGCCAAAATCAAAAAGATGGCCCATGTCCCTGTTCAAAAATGGAATTCAATTTTACAGTCTTCATAGTGGGACAAATTATTTGATGGGGCATGGTAGAACAAAGTGATGTTTCTTGTGCTCTGTTCAGTAGCCGGAGTCCTATTCCTCCCTTGTCTGATCCCATGCTTTATCAGACTGATCCACTCCGTGGTCCAGGGAATGCAGATTGCAATAGTTCCCGTGGATTCGGAAGGAGCTTCCGGAGGCAACGCATCTAAGATCATGTGGTTGGGAGAAAGAAAGTATGCCAGCAATGCTGCAGAGGCATTGGCAAAATTCGAAAATCAGACAGCTATAAAAATGAATAATGTGGTGTATCAGGGCATCCCACAAGGGGAGTACCAGGTAGTGTAAAGGAGTACTCTGTTTGTGAGGAACCTTTAAAGGTGGTGGGTAGATGTAGGTAATTAAAAATTTAGCAATTTGTGAGCATGAATTAAATTGGTGAACTAAATGGGGAGGGATTGTAGTATATGGTGGAGATAGTTCATGCTATATGTGTATAAAATATTGTAGAATCCAAGGTATGTCTTTGACCACCCTGGCTAGAAGCAGAGTCTTATGTTTAATCAATTAGTTCCTGGACAATATTAAGATAATATCAAGTCTGTTAAGGTATGAATGAAACCTTCCTGGGCCATGATTGCTGACTTCCCTGGAATGCCTAAGCCACTCACGAGGGACCTGCACCTGGGAGATTGCATCTACCACACTCAAGCACCGGCGCCACTCTGCTACATGTGAAGGCAGGCTCTTCCAAAGTGTTCAGACATCCATCCAGACACCTGGACTCACTTTTGTCTATCCCTGCACATGTATGGCCTCAGTTCTCCGTGTGAAGAGACACAAAGGAGCATTTGGTCACTTCTGCCTCAGGCAGAATAAACTGTATATAAGCTAGCTGCATGAAGCAGTCGGTGTGAACCACTGGGGGAGATGCTGACACTTTGGCCGTTGGATCTCAATTCACCCAGCGTCGACATCCGGGGTTGACACTGCCTTGGCTGTGGTGGTTGTTTTTCTCAAAATTCTAGTTTTGTAAACGATCTAATAAATCATTGTTAAATTTTCTTATAAATTTGGCCGCCGATTTCATCATTTACAACACCTTGCAGCTGTGGATTTGCATTCAAACTAGGGACTCTGACTTGCAAATATAAAAAAAAAAGAAAAAAAAAGAAAAAAAAAGGAAAAAAAAAAGAAAGAAAAACAAAACTGAAACAACAACAACAACAAGAAGACAGGATCTTTCCTAAGATGTGATCCATTTAGCCCCAGAAATCTTGCATGTGAGTTATAGTCCCGGCTAGATCAAGGAAAATATGGTGAGAGAGAAAGAAATAGATTTCCAAATGCCTGCATATGGCTGCAGTGGCTGACTTGATATTGGTCCTGTCTTACTCTCTGGTGTCAGGTTATTGCAATCTTTCAGAAGGTGGGAGAAGCAGAAAGGACAGGTTATTTAAACACACTGCAGTTTTCTTCCTCTGCAGTTAAATTGTGAAGATAAATTTACCATGCAGCTACAAAACATGAGTTTTTATCCGAGCTTCTGCTATCCTGAGTCATAGTAACTTAAAAGGACCTGTCAATGGCAACAATGGAAAAAATACTTGGCAGAATTTACTCCAGTCAGAAAAAAATGAAGAAATAATAGAATTACTTTAGTGAACTTGATATTAAGGGTTAGAAAGTAGAAAGATCATCACCCAAGAAGTAGAAAGATCATCAACCAAGAATGGAAATCACCATCTCTATACAAGTATTAAGATCCTTTGCATTTCACGTGTCTGGTGAACAAAAAAATGGATATAATATGGTTTTGATTACGGTTTTGATTATAAATTAATGTCTATTTTTATGTCTATATACACGTTTGGGAGGCTGAAAAAAGGCATAAAGCAGAAACCAACATGCATCTATTAATGTCCTTGTAATATGATCCTAAGAAAACCAAAGAAAGTAAGAAAAATATAACTTGCTTGACAGTCAATATTTTAAGGATGAGTTGGTATTTTGAGAGAGATCTTGTACAATGTTCAGACATCTGTCTTCTGCTGAGTCAGGTTTGCTATGCTTGAAAAATCCAAAATATATGTATTTCTATTTCATTCTTAAAACCTCTTCCTAAATATTCCTTTGTGTCCCTTGAGATAGAAAAACTCACTGCACAAAACTGCATAAGAGAGAAGCTTTGTGACAGGATTGCATGATTCAAAATCTAAATCTCAATGTAAATTCTTATTTACAGCCATGTTAGTTTGTGGGAAAACAGTTTGGTGTCCTTTTATGAGAGACAGAACTCAGTGTCAGATATTTTTAAATGCAGAATGCAGACCTAAGCTATCACCCAGGAGTTAGTCTTAGCTTGAAAACTCTTTCCTGTCATGGTTTATATATAACTCGGGTAAGTTTGCACATCATTAGCTACCATCACCTATGCTGCCACCTCCCAATATCCCAAGATGGGGGAACATTACAGGCTAAGGACAATGCAAACATTCAGCTCAAATATGGCTCTTGAATTTTTCAGAATATGTTTCAAAAGCAGGAAGGGATCTAACTACATAAAAACTAAATAATTGCAATTAAAACCTTTCCAGACCTTTTTCTTCTACTTCTATCAGTACCTCGGCATGTAATTCCTGAGTAGTTACATGTTTTTGTCAGAAAATCAATTCTAGAAATATTCTCTGTCTCTGTGCCTATCTTTTTATTTTTGGAAGAAATTAAAAGTGCTACAGTACTACAGATAAAATAGTAAAATATTTATCTGTAGTACTAAAAGTACTACAGATAAAATATTTTAAAGAGATTTCAGTTGCTAGTTCTCACCATCAATGGGCATGGAGGACCTAAGTATCTTTTTAAAATCTGACCACTTTCACTGGATTGTTTTTCCTGGCAAATCCTCTCTGAGCTCTCTGATGAAGTTAAAAAAAACCCAAAAAACTAAAAAAAACAGAGGTTTCTACCAAAATTTTGTCTTTAGCTTATTATTTATCTTAAAAATGCATTTTTATTTGCAAACCAGTTCGAAATTATCTTTTGTTAGTTCCTCTACACCATAATTTTTCCTAGAAGCCATATTACATGGGCAGCAGAAAAATGATACATTTGCTTTCAGGACAATTACTAAGCCTGAAAAATGAAGTACTGCACTCTTCTTTGACAGGTCACCAACAAAACAGACCACAAGGTCTTTCCAATCTTTCTGCTTTCTCATAGAATTTGGAGCATGATGACACCATCTTTCCTTTTAAGAGAGCCTTCATTTTTGTATAGCTGTCAACAGGTTTCTGTGTCAGCTGAGAAAATTTTGCTGAATTTCAGAGTTACTGCAGCAAAAGTTCCTCTTTTTTGTTCTCCCCAAAAAACCACAAGTCTCAATTTTATTGATAAAGTAATATTCTTTGTTTCTTTCTGCTGGTAAAATGACAGCAACATTTGCTTGATAGTAGTGCCCTGGAACATATTTTACCCATTGAAGGTGGTAAGAAGCTCAACAAAATTCTTTTGTTGACAGAAGGACAAAAGGCCTTTAAGGAAATTAATTTTGTCCTTGGGAAAAAAAAAAAAGGATGTTTTCTAAAAATTCCTTCAATTTAGCACAAAACAGCTTCTCTGCAAAAACTTGTTTCTTAGAATTCATATCTCCAGCTTCCTTACCCCTTGCATTTCTTCTCTGTTTAAGTTTCAACCCTCATACCCTTTTAAGTCACCAAAATGATATACTTAGACTGTTATATAAATCTCCTTCCATTCTTTTAATTCTCCATAAATTGCTTTTTGGAAATGGCAAGCCAAAGAAGTTTTTTTCAAGATATCATCTGTATTACTAATTTCTTACTATTCATTCTTGAATTAGGAATGAATGAATTAAGTCTTCATTGTGAAACTTACCTCTAGAAAATTAAAAAAAACCTCTCTGTCTCCAATATGAGCTATCTGAAACACTAAGAAAAATTTAGGGGGTTTGAATTTTCACATTTTTTGAATTTTCACATGAATTTTTATTAACCAAAAATAATTGCTTGGTTTTCATTTTTTCGTTTATACTACATCGTATTTCAGATTCCACTGGCATGCAATTATTTGACAGCAATGTAGAACTGATAAAAAACCAAAGGAAACAACTTAGAAAATTCTGGAGAGCTGATGTTTGTACAGCTTGACCAGATAGTCTGCAAGACAGGAACGTTTCTGAGTCTGACACTCTCTGCAAGCATGTCCCAAGAGCTTTCACCTGCATTATCTGCATAATGCAGGCAATTTCTTTTGCCTATAAAATAAGAAAAAATGAAATATTCCTTTACCTGATGTCAGAGTTTCATCTGAATTCCCCTCATTATATACAGCTCACTGAATCATGATGGATTTTTCTATGTTGCCTTTCACCAAGGTTTGTGTTTGAGCTTTAATGGTTTTGTGAGTTCCCTGCCTAGTCAATCATCTAAAAACTCACTGTGAACACAATTACTTTAAATAAACTTTCCATTGCAATGCCGTCAAAATTAAAGAAAAAAAGAGTCACTGGGTACACTATAATTTCTGCAAAAAATATAAAATTTTTGTTAATTTATTTTGTTAATTTTTAACTCTATATTGCATGTATGACAGCTAGTGAGAAAAATGCATTATCCTGATCTCTATATACATATGTAGTACTAAATTTCCTGGAATATATATTTAGGAAAATTTTGGAGAAAAATCCAGGCATATTATAGCGTCTTTGTGCATGGAGTACATGCAATTCTAGCCAGTTTCCTGTTAGATTATGTTTCAATCTGCTAAGGTTATTTAAGAGCAAGTGCCAAAAATCTGATACAGTAGTGTTGGTCAGATTACCCTTCATAGGATCACTAAAAAGAAGGCACTACAATCAGAATAACATCCACTGAATGTTTACAGTCCAATAAAAATATCATTCAATAAACTGTATAAAATTTCTTAAAAATCAGAATAATGATGTTCACTATGTTATTATTAATAATAACACTAACAATAATAAAAATATAACCCCACAACTCTCCAGTGTAACAAGGATACACTCTAAAACTTGGCCTCTAAAAGAACAAGTTATTGCATCCAGAGTAACTGAGGCAGGGGACCTCCATTTCTGAGTGTCAGGTAAGAAATTCAGTAAACACAGAAACATTTTCAGGATCCCAGAAGAATTAATCTGTTGCTAAAATCCCATCTATAGCAGTAAAACACTTATATTGCCATCAAATCTGCAACAAAAGGTGGAGCTGAGATATCTTTCATAGCGATGATTTTTTTGTGAGTCCTATCTCTGGAGGTCTGACACCTCTTAAGTGTGGAGACTTCCCAGCCACATATAACAATGAAAGATTTGAAAACTTGGACAGGTATTCCCTGCCACTGAATTCAATAGTATAGCCTTAATTTTATTATAACAATAGTTAGATTATCCAATATAACAGAGAAGGGATGTCATCTGTAGCAAAGATGTGAGAACACAAAATGAAGTTCATAAATATACAACTTGTAAAATATAAATAAAAAGAGCAAAACCAGTGGGATTCATCTCACTTGACTCCTATCACCCAAAATCTGTATTGGGGGTTAATTCCTGCATTTTTGCATAACTATTTGACAAGTAAAGGATGTGCTACAGAACATGCTTTTCTCCACTGACTACAAGAGCTTTAATTCTGTGAATTTAGATCTGACACCTGACTTTTAGCCAGCTACAGTCAGGTGAGATGAACTTTATCCTAAGTCTCTAGAGAAAATTCTGGAATGGGTCACCTGAATTAACCTAAAATGCATCCAAAACATGGAGTTTACATACCGGGTATTTTCATATGTGTTTGAGGTAATCTGTTGTTTCTCCCTGGCACTACATACAGAATGTTTAAGAAGCCCTTAAGTACATAAAGATTCTCTGCAGAATAGACCACATATTTTGCAGTTGAACTTGGATTTCTCTTATACATCACAAACCTCTTACAAATCACAGGGACTTTAGGTTATATAACAGTACGGTGAAAACTCCAGCTCTTTTTCTTTCAGAGACAGGACTCAAAAACTGATATGAAGTCTTGTCAAATGAAGAAAGATTTTTGTTTTCACTGTTACCACCAAAAAAAGCTGCAAAAGAACAACTTGCTCAGGATTGCTGTACTTAAGGGATTTGTCTTTCCTTTTTCAGAAGTTTGAAAGTCACTAAGAGTGACAGGACTGAGTTCAGCATGTCTCGTTCCTAATGGACCATCCACACCTTGTGCCTCTGTCCTGGGAACATTTGCCAGGGCTGTGCACTTAGAAGAGAGACTGGGAAGAGGAGAGAGGTCATAAGCAACATTTCTGAAAACACATTCTAATTAAATGGAATAGATTCAATAAATTTAATTTTTTAACCTAAAACATTTCATTTTAATAAGCCTGAAGAAACGGTTTCTCCAACAGCTTCAATATTTTTGGTTTTCACTCTGAAGTGGAATGAAATATATGTCAAAGTAGCAACACATCAATTCTTGATGAACATATTTTAGACATGGTTCAAAAATGGCTCTTCCTTCATAGAAACGTAAGTCATTTCTGAACATAAAACTGACTATATAAAACATGATGTCTTTAAGAAATATTCTCAATATAGAACCCAAAGGTACTGAAACTTATTCAACAAATTAATATGATAATAAATTTATAAAAATCAGAATTTTTTTTCTGATATCTGACATCTTTTTCTATGCCGCTTTGGCTATATTTAGAATTATACTAGTTTCAATAAGCCAAAAAAATATCCATATGTAAGTTAGAATATATCTAATATTATGAATTAATATTTTGGTTTTCCTTTAACAAACCAAGAATTTGTAAAAGATAGTATGAAAAATGAAATATTTCTTTGAAAAGTTTTCACAGTGAGAATTAATGGATGAAGTTATTTCTCTAGAAGTTAGATTATTGGATTAATATGATTTCTTTGAGTTCTATTACTTTCCAAAACCTCTGAACAACCCAGTGAGTTTATCAGACATATTTTAAAAGGCTCCTTAAAAAAAAAATAGCATTTTTATAATATTTTTATATTCAGCCAAATGAAGTTAAATGATTTACCATTTTAGAGAAAAACTGAATAGGATGGTAATAACTTAGGGGGTGAAAAGACTATTAAAAGCGCCTTATTTAATTACCTCAGTATTCCTATCTGCATTTTCTGAATCAGATTTATGCTGCAGACTTGCAAAGGAATTAAGTTTTTTAATTGTATTAAAAATTATGTTGTTTTAGGGAAAAATAAAATGTGATGTATTTACTGAAAGCACTTACTTCTAACAACAAATGTAACTGCAGGCAAAAAACAGCAAAAAAAGAAAAAGGTAATAATTTTAAATCATCTCAGACTCTATAATGATTTTGAACTTGCATGAGCATTGTTCCATAGCTTGAAGGGCTTTCCAAGTCAAACATCTATTTTGAGGAATTTAAATAGCCTACAAATTCTCTAGCTTATTGTTGCCATTTGCGTTCCACACTGTGCACTATTAGAACACTATCTGATGCACCCACACAAATACATAAAGACTGATTCAATAAAGTTGGCCGTTCCAGGGCTGGTGTGCCTTCCCGGGCTATTGAGGAGGTGTTTCAGCTGCATAATTGAATAGATAAAATCTCTCTCAGTCACAAAAGGCATAGCTCACTTCCTGGAAGGGAATAATTCATGTGAATGTCAGGACAAATTTCAGCAAAAGCTGCAAAGTCATTGCCCTTGTACCAGAGAGAGGAGACATCTAAACAAATTTCCAGATTCATAGTATCTAGATGTTTTTAAAGTTTGTAGGTAGAATAGGATAATGATGTACATTTGATAAACATGAAATAAGTGAGTGTGGTTGATTAATCTTTACATACAGATATGTGTTTCATTCATAACCAAATTTACATTATTTTATTCCAATTATCATCTTCATGGAATGTGGAAACCCAGGGCACCAGGAATATTTCTCTGTCTGCTCTGGGGTGCCCTGGCCCCAGGGGAGCACTGAATTTGACTCTCATTCATGGAGAAAGTTTCCTAGATTTCAAGATCTAGGAATCTAGATTTTGTAGATTACAATCTACAAAAGTGTGAAATACCTTATAGAGTAGTGTAGGTGTATCACTTAGTGAGAAATTTAGGTTTTGGGATTTTTAGTATGTTGTGGATAGAAGCAAGAGGGAGGGCACAGGGTGTCATCCTCGGTTTCTTCTTCATGCTTCTTCTTCCTTCTTCTTCTTGGGTTTGGGTGGCACTTTGTAATTGGGCAGAAAATCTGCATTGGGGGCTCTGTGGGAGCAGTTATTGGGTTAAAAGGGAAAATAATCTAGGTGTCAGTTCTTAATTGGATAGTTTAATCTTAAAAGACCTTGTAACAAGGGATTGTTGGCCATTTTGTGCCTTCTAATGAAAAGCTGCCAAACTCATAGCAGTGAGACAGTTTTACTGATAAGAAATAATAAACACCTGAGTCAGAACATGAAATACCGTATCAAGTGCCTTCAATCCAGAAACAGAGAAACCAAATTATGCATCTTAGCCTTTTTCTAAACTCTTAAAGGATCACCAGTTTCTTCTGTAATTTTAAAACAGCTAAAATTTACCTCCAAGACTGTCATTACTCTGCTGTGTTTTAGCTTAACACAGCTTCTCAGTCTTAATTTTCCAGGAAGGATAATTGTCTTATCAGTCATGATGAATATAAATGTAGTGAGATACTGGCAAGTGCCAGCATTGTAAGACATGTAGAGTCTGATGCATAGTTTAGTTATAGAAGAATTTTATTTAAGTAAATGAACAGCTTAGAGTAGTTGACAGAGTGAAACCAAAGGAACAAAAAGGTTAATACAGCTGTCTACACCTTTATGTTTACTTGGTGTTTGTCTAATAAAGGAACCTTTTTGAATAGTATGTGAAATATACTAATTGAAAAATTTGCAATTGAAAAATTGAAAAACAGCAAATGTTCCAGGATCTTGTAACATTAAGCTAGGAGGATCCCTAGAAGATGTTATTTGGTCCATTCATACAGACAAAATAAGATCAGTCTTACCACCATTCTTCAGAATTTGGGGTCTGTACAGAGGTTCACAATCTTTCAAGTCACAAAGTTTTCCCTGACACCTTGTCTGAATCTTTGTTGCATCAATAAAATTCTACTATTTCACTTACAAAGCTGAGACTCCTTTCACATACACCTCCTCCACCATTTCTTCTTCAGTCTAAACAATCTTGAACCTCTTTGTCTTTCTGTAGGAAATATTTTCTGCATTCCTAGGAGTTGTGTCCCACTATACTGTCTGAAAGTGGTCCAATTGTCTCTCAGGGTGAAGTGGCCAACCCTATACTAACGTGTTACTCATTTTGCATAGGACAAGGTTATACCATTGCTCATCTCAAATTATTCTGTTTTCCAGAATGATATTTACCTTGTAAGGTAACAGTGCTGCCTCACATCCAATTTACGGCCCAGACACCTCTGAACCTGTAGTCAGTTACAGTGCCAGTACTATGTCATGCAGCTGCCTCGCTGTTAATACCTGCCAGGGCTGGGACTTAACATTTGCCCATGTCAAATACAAATTTACATTTTCCAAGCTATTTCTCCAATTCCTCCACATAACATAATTTCAAATTCTCTCCGCAAGTGTACCACAAGACTATTTCTGGCTGTTTGCACCTTCTAGCAGAACCTGGCCATTTACAAAACCACTGAAAGGCAGCAGGGTTAGAGCAACCCTTACTGAATTGCATTGAGTTCTCCTTCTATTTCCATAATGGCATGGAGCTATTTAAAATAAGCATCCAAGTAGGTTCCCAGCCAGACTAAAAGCTGTGATACAGGTTTTTTTTTTTCCTAGACCATGCTGCCTGGCATCAGGACTACTCTGCAGTTTATAAGTGTGTGTTTATGGAAGTTGTGCCATTAATTAAATCTATCTTGCTATATATTCTTGACCACACTTAAGCTCTTGTCTTTGCTTAGTGAATAAATAACTCAAAAACAAATAATGGGCAAATATAAAAGGAGGCAGATGGAATGCTTTATTTTTTCTTGTACTTGTTTACCACCCACCAGGGCAATGCTCTTGGGTCAGAATGGTCTCTGACAGACAAGAAGAAGAGACCAGATGTTAACTATAAATTGTTGTATTAAATTAATGCCAGTCTGAAATACAACCAGCAATGGGGTCACTACTGCTGTGACACAAAAGAGAAAAAGCAGAGACTGTAACAGATGTTTCTATTTTTTCCAAAGGGATTTTTTATTATTATTTCTCACTAATCCAAAGCTTCAGTGACAGAAGTTTCTATTACTAACCTCAAGACATACAGAGAGATGTAGACGCTTCTCAAAATTTTGTAGTTCCTGATCTGAACCTAGTCAAAAGTAGAACAGGGCTGTGCAGACACTAGCCTCAGTTGTGGAAACCATATTGGGAACCTAGTGGAATAAGTCCAGCGGGCTAATTTTCCACTCCAAGGAGGCTCATATCAGAAAATGGCCATGCTGCTGCCAGTGCCCAAGAAACCTTGCTCTCAGCTAGGTCAAATATCTGTGCATGGCATTGTATCACATGGTGTAGGGATAAGGGAGTAAAGTAAAATCACATGGTGGAAGGGAAAGGAAGTAAAACACTAGAAATGTCTATAAACTAACAAGTTATCTGATGAAATAACTCCCCCCAAAGTTATAAAGAAAAGCAATCCTCTAATTATTCTAGTTACTTTAATTGTGTATTACTTAACTGGCAGTGAGACAGCTATACATATTATGGATGAATACTGCTTTAAAGGAAATTGCCAGCCGTGTCTCATTCTGAAGTAGATCCTCAGCCAGTGTAGAATGACATATTCCCCTTTAAAGCCAAGATGCTGTAGCTGATTAAAACAGCTTCAGATGTGGCCCACTAAGACCTCTTCCATATGGCCTGCGGCCACGACCATTTGGTGTATCTTATTTCTGTACTTCTGCCCTACTTCCCCTGCAGTGACAGGACAGGACCTTCTGTAGGGACAGTTGATGCTTGTTTGATGTGAGGTGAACCATGGGCATTGACAATAGATGTCCATGAGATGAGAACATCTTTTAATATAGGCATAAGCTTAGAAAATTGAGTGGGATTCACAGAAAAAGCAAAGGAAATGTTTTCAAAGGGAAAAAAATCATGGCACTAAATGACGTGATCCATTTCAAAGGCTGAGATTGACTCTCTTTTAAAATAAACATTTTTACAGCTTTACTATTGAGATGACAACAAAAAAAAATTTAAGCATCCATAAGAATAACTTTCAGTAAAGGGGGTGATTCAAAGGAACAATTGTAGGCATAATTCCAGTTGCTTTTACCAATACTAAAATTACAGTGTAGGAGAAAATGAGGCCATAGGCCACTGGTAGCCCACAAGTTTATTTCTTGTGCACTGCAATTCTAGTAAAGATAAGGCCACGGGTATTCATATTCACAAGTTCTGAACTGTCATTGTAAAATATCCTTTTAACCAGAAAACCCTTGCTAGAATCAAGGGTGTAGCTGTAAAACCATAAATGCTAGAAACACAAATTGTCATGGATGTATTCACTAGCACCCACTGTACATGCAGCTTTTTGTTGTAATCTTGAAATATTAAGGTTTACTGCATTTCTAGCTACTAATTTAATTCTACAGTATGGCAAAAAAAAAAAAAATAGCAAAATTCATTCATATCTTTATTTCTAAATTTCATGCAGTGAGCTAAGTTTATTTTTATTTTAGAAAAGCCTATCTGGGATATACATTTCTGGTCTTCCTGATTTTACATATTTTAGACACATCAGAAATCTTTTGGCCTACTCACTCAGACAGCATCAACAAACATAGCATGAAGAGAAGACTAAAATAGGCCCTGCAAAATAAGGTCCCTGAAGAAACATTACCCTGGAGGATGGAAAAGAGAGCAGGCATGTGTCTGCAATCCCTCCTGTGAAGAGGGGAAGAAATAACTCTGCTCATAGAAGGCATCTAGTACTCCCACACAGGGTCTCCTTCATGTGACACCAGTAATGACAAGCAGAAATTAAAATGACACTCATTTCAGGTTTAGGCTTTATTCTGCTACATATATGAGAGGGTATATTTAATGTTTGATGATTATTGTTTAATCGACAGACATTTTATCACTGACCAGAAAACGTTAGCACCATCAAAAGGTTTTCTAACTTTCTAACTTTTATATGAACTGCCTTTTGTAGATGTACAGAAATATAGTCAGAACAGCATTGGGCATTTCTTTGTAGAAACACTTGCTAGATGTGAATTTCTCAATAGCCATCAATTTTTTTTTTTTCAATGGGACAAAAGCTCTGGAAACCTGTAAATCCCTTTGCTACTTATAGAGTTATGACAAAATATTTGTCATCCTCAATTCCTTAACAGTCTGTACTTGCATTCTTACAAGGGGCGAATCAGTATCTCTCTCATGCATTGAATGAAAGCAAAAAGAGACAAAATGGAACATGGGGTTTAGAGTGTAGATCCTTCATTTCAGAGTACTCACCCTAAATCTTCTGCTTAAACCCAAAGAATAGGACAGCTCCAATCCCCAGCCAGTGAGAGGCATACTTATAATGATAGCCAATCTCATTTCTTCAGTGTGGTCACCTCCTTCCATTCTTTTATCTAGATTACCTGCTGACTTTTGCAGTAAAGCAGCATTTTTAGCTGCAGAGACATATTCCTATCAAACGGCAAATATGAAACAGTAGTGTCTTGGCAGCAGTGGCCAAAATTTGTCAATTTGTCAAACAAATGGAAAGGTAAATGTCTCACTCCATACATGCTGATAAGAGTTTTTGATTAATCAAAAATGTAAATATTAAATTCTCATTCAAAAATATTGGTGATTACAGGGGAGAAAAATGAATGTCCAAAACTGGATTAAGTATTGCTGCAAATTTCTTTAAGATGGCCAGTTTACCTAATCTAAAAAGGGACTCTACCTTACAAATAATTCCTAAAGCCCAAGGTGGTCTCATTTAGCAGAGAGAAATGATGATATTCACACCAATTGATTTTTCTTTCTGTTGGAAAAAATCACGCGCATTATGTAGTTTGCAATCTTTTTAAACTTTGTCTAATAACATTGATGTCAGATGTGTGCAGGCATTCTGATTTGGCAGTGAGATCTTCCAGCTATGCAGAATCAGGCTGAGAGCCCGACATTAAAATGTCTAGGGCCTTCTCCAGACTTCATCAGCATTTATTTGGCACTATCTGTACTTTGTAAAGTAATTTCAGGTTTGCATCTCGTAGTAGGTGACTTCCTACAATCCTTTAATGGGTACAAAATCCAGTAAGCAAAATCACATTGTGGTCAAAACCTGGTAGATGCCAGGCACATATTGACTGGGTTTACCTGCCTGGTACCATGTAAGTTTGAGTTATTCTTTCAATCTTTCTCCTGAATTTAGTTCTGTGAAATGTAGGAAAAGAATAATAATTGCATAAATTTTGTAGAAATTAATGAGCTATTTTATGTTCCTGCTACCTAGGAACGTCCCCGTAGGTGCCATATCTCACTCCCTGCTGATATTGCCATAACAGAAATCCAAATAGTGCTAGTAAGAGGATTAAGAAGGTGAAGAAGAAATTTGTTGAGGGGAGGAGGGTCTGGACATCCTTACTGAGGCAGCAGGAAAATAACCAGTCACTGCTGACTCAGCTGTTTAACTAGAGAGGGGTGGGGAGTCTGGTTGGTGGCTCTGTGTGGGTAACATGGGCAGTTTGGCTGAACAAAGGTCAGCTATCCCAAAATATATTTGGGCAGATGGTTCTTTATTACAGAACAAAACATCTGTCTGGAGGGTCATATACAATCTGTCTAGTCAGTGGAAATGTCACACCTGTGCAAGATGTTTGTTTCCAGATGCAGTAATTCTATGGCTTTAACAGTGTTTAATGACGCTGCTGACAAACAGAAGCTGCTGCGCAATCTTTCAGTAGTCCAGACTTGGAACTAACTTCAGTGATGATAGAGCCAGACTGTTCTCAGTGATGCCCAGCTACTGGACAACAAGGAATGGGCATGAGCAGAATCACCCAAAACTCAATTTAAAAAGAAACTTTATTTTTATGGTAAGACAAGTGAAGTACAGGAAATGGTTGCCCAGAGAAGCTATGAAGAGAAAGAAACCCAGCTGGAGAGACCTCTGATCATCCTGCTCTAGAAGCAGCAAAGTGGACCAGTTATCTCCAGAGCTGCCTTCCAGCCCCAGCTATCCTGTGATTCTGTGGTGTCCGGGATTTGGTTTTGTACTTTTGCAAATTTTTCAACTCTTCATTCTCATAATAATTTCTACAGAAAATGGCTTTGAACAGAATCAGCTTGCCTTGTGAAAGGCTGCTTATATTTCAGAAACTGGAGTATTATCCAGTGAATCTTCGACAACCAAAAAGTTCAGTGAGAAGATTATGGAAAGCATAACTGGTGCCAAAGAATAAACATGTGCATGGTTATATTGCAGTGCTGTAGCATCAGCTATTCAGGTAGGGACAGCTGATAAGATTTATTTTGATTGTAATAGGATTTGGGATACACATAACAGGGAAAACCTTTACATGTAGATGGCAATTAGTTCTGTAGATACCATGGAAAGTGGAAATTATGGGAGCAAGTTTTCTCATTTTAGGACTCTATCCAATGGTGTTTTGATACATGCACTTGAAAGAAAAGTGCACAGAATCTTAGGAAAAAAAAATATTCTTTTTTTATTCTAGTCACCACCTGTTAGCATCCTCTCCCTGTCCTAGCAGATATTGCTATCATTATTAGTATTTCTAATTAATAATTCTTACAATTAATCCACACAGAGTGATTCTTAACTAGTGTTAGAATAATATCAGCAGAGTGAAAGATACTATGATACCATATATTGTTTCTACCAAAGAAATGCAATATACATTTGACCCCAGACAGTGCTCGACTAAGACTTCACCAACTGATTTTCAGAGAGTTAGTTTAGCTGTTAAAAAAAGTTTAATTTATGTGGCCTTCTACATATTGCCATGCACAAATATTTTGTAAATTTGCTACAAGGTCTTGAATGTGTCCAAAAACATATAATACTGTAGAAAATAACACAAATGTGTTAATGCTGGTACATAAGTAAAAAAGGAAAATACAATAAATAAATGGTCAACAGCAATGGAAAGATAAGCAAAGTTAAATAACAGCAGGGTCTGCTTCATTTTCACTTGAGAAGTGATAAAAACTGAACTAAATTAATATTCAGTGTATAAAATAGTGAATAGTGAATAGTCAGGGTATGTTTGCTGAAAATTAGAAACCTAAAGTGTAAAATTACCTGCTGTAGATCAATAATAAAAATGACAGCAGATTTTTTAAATGTATTAACATGGCACAGAGACAGCCTGCAGGGTAATTTATGTAATCTTTTCCAAAATTTGGCTGTTGTTGATGAAAATTCATTTCAGATCTGGATGATCAGGGGTTTTAGACTGTCCATTTGAAATTATTTTCATCTTTAATGACTACTGCAAAATCATGTCTGGTCTTGTTTTAAAGAAACATTTTTTTTTTCCAATTAATGAGGAAGCCCTATTTTCAAATGCATATGTTATAAAAAATTAAGTCAACAGAAATATCACAATATTCAGCTGTTATATCAGCTTTTGAACAGTGTGCATGTTTACATAAATGAAAAAACCCCACAGAAATGCACCAAAAAAATCTACACATATGTACATGCACACACACATATTTTGATATGTATGTAAATACTAAAATCCCAGATTAAATTCAATAGTGGCTTCTGATACAAGTAGACTTTAAAGCTATTTCCAATGTTAGTGAAATTACATAGCATTATTCCTTCTATAATTCTTCTCCTTTTGAGGATTGTTGGTATTATTATTATCCCAAATACAGAGATATACATACCTTATACATTATTGCCATATCCAGTTGCCTTCTGATTCTAAGTCACATATTCTACAATATACTAATGTAATTTATATTCTATATCACATTTCATCCTGTACTTACAGGTACTGCTTTTCAGTTCTGCCAGGTTTTTTCAGTCTAAGTAAGGAATGTGTGGATTGTGTTTTCCAGTACATATATAATTAAATATGAGCGCCTATCAGGAGCCAGAATCACTTCTGAAATGTACCACCAGCCAACCCAAACTCAGCAGAAACATTTTTTTAATGTCACAACTTAAATCTTGTATTTACGTTCTTCATTTGAACAATGCACTGGGAAACATTTTTAGCACGTTTGAAAAGTGATAGGAAATAAGTATGCTGTATTATGTTCTAAATTATATTAAAAATGTACATGCTACATATTTGGCTCCAAAGTCTTTGTTAGTTTGATTAATGAAAATCACAAGGAAAATAAAGATTAATATGGGCCTGTGACCATTCATAATAGTCACAGGATTTTGCTCATGTGACAGAATTTCCCTCTATTTTTAGTTCAGCACTAAATAGATGGCACAAAAAAATGTAGTCTAGCAAATAAAGAGGCATGTCTAGATTTTGGACTGTCTTCATGGATGGCAGATATTTACACTATTGTCATATTTAATAGTATTTTGATGCCTTAGGAAAAAATACAATTCATACTATCCTATGCATACATGGGATGAGAATAGTACATTAAGAGCAGAAAAATAATTAAAAAAAAAAAAGATTTTTTTCTAACTGGCCTTCAGCATCAGTTTATACGTAAAAAACATCTAAAGATAATATTATTCCTACTATTACTGCTACATTACTATTAATAGAAAGTCCTCTTATTCATCTATTTTCCTCTAGACTCAGCTTGCTTTACTAACTGATATGGGTTGTTACTAGCAGATAATGAGCTAAATGGCATATATTCTCAGTGTTTTTGTAAGATAAAGAACAGTACTTTTAATAGTTTCTTATTTCAAAGAGTATATAGATATCCACATTCTTCAGAGATCAGATTTTATCACAAAGAGGAAAAATTAAGATTTGAGATGTAATTTTGATATTTTCCTCTGTTTTAGTTGGAAACACTTAAAGTTTCACTAACAGCAACAAAAATCATGTCTATTATCAGTTTGGGTTATCACAGGGTTTTCCACTAGTTTGGAAATTGTACATGTTGTTTATAATAGTTTATGTTATAAAATAACAGCATTATTTCAAGCTGGTTTTGTCTTAAAGGCTTTAGGAAAGCTTTATAAAACTGTTTCAAACCACTTTTTAATTTTCAATTTTTTTCCTCACAAAAACAAATTTTGGAAAGGTGAAACAAACTGAAATCAATGAATTCGGAAAGGAAGATTAGATTTTGGTGAATCTGTATGATCCAAATTAAAAAAAAAAAAAAACCAAAAAAAACCAAAAAACAAAAAACAAAACCACAACCAGTTTTAGCTAGTCAAAAATACCATTTCAACAACTTCCCACTAAATCTGTTAGAGGTCTGGCATTCAGGTTTTATATCAACATTTGCAATGACTAGTGCTGCAGTGAGGTTCCTTGACATAATTTATATATTTCTCCTTAACAAAGAATGAAGATTTTGATTTTCTTGGTCTTCAAAGCCTAGGTAAATCCTAGAATTTGTGCTGAATTAAAAAGTTTCATTGTTATCTGGAAATATCAATGGTTAAATTATCAATAAAGTAGTCAGAGGTCCAAAAATAATCTTTCATTTGCAAGGGAGCTGAGCTGTAAAGCCTCATTAGGCTCTCTCTACAGTTTTCATTTAAAAATAATAATCTCAGAAGTGAGAGCAATAGTCTGTGAGGATGTAACTGAACAGATTTCCACATCAAAGTGTCACCAGTTAAGATACTTTATCTGAAATATTTATAGTGTGAGATATGCAATCGCTTTCAAGTCACATGGCACTACTCTTGCTATAAGCTAAAGCCTTATTGCAAAAATAGTCTTTCTGAGATTAATTATCAATATAGGTTTTATATTGATATGTCAATATTTTATTGAATTTATCAATACAAGTACCTGGGTCACACTTTTATAGATTAAGGCTGCCATGGCCCCTTGATTCAGATGAGTAGCCCAAATTAATTGGTCACAGATACTTGCTGGTAAACTGACTGGAAAATGATGAAGTAATAAAACGCAGAGAAAAGAAGCAAATCTTTCAGGTTAACAGACTGATTCAAGAGGGGTGTGTTTATACTGATCATGGGGAAAACTGAAGATAAATGTTAGATGCCAATAGGTTCAAAATGAGTGGTAAATGGAGGAATTTTTGAATGATAGGAGCTACTTTTCAAGTAAAGATTATGACAGAGATGGTAGATATAAAGAGGTCAAAGTCTCACTAAATTTAAAGACAATGAAGAAATAAATGGCAAGATTTTACATCTGTCTAGTCTACTAAAACTTCTTGTCTAACAAAATATACAATTATCTGTTCTC
The DNA here is from genome assembly GCA_013398715.1 of Nesospiza acunhae. NCBI lineage: Eukaryota > Metazoa > Chordata > Aves > Passeriformes > Thraupidae > Nesospiza > Nesospiza acunhae. The sequence goes on along the minus strand of VZSU01000829.1, from coordinate 325,813 downwards.
CACACACCATGTGACAATGTCCAATACTGGAACTGGACTGAGGTTACTTACAGGAAGGGGGTTTGGGTATGGCATGTTCATTAATCAGAACATTTCAGACAATGAGTCATTGGGAGCTCTAAGAAGCTGCATCATCAGCAAAATCCTTTACTGCATTGCTGCTGGGAAGGGTGCATTAATGACACTGATAATGTTGAGAAACTGACAGTGTAAAGATTACTTTAGAGTTAAAAAGTACTCTGAAGAAAGTAGGTCACATAGAAGTTGCCCACATCCAAATAATACGGCCACTCTCATCCTTAATTTTAAATTATGTTGTCTGTTATGGGGCAGTCAGGTTTAGCATTTTTTTTCTTTGATAACCTGAGAGGAATGCTTGATTTTTTCTCAACACAGTAATGAATTCTGCTACAGCAAATATACTGTAGTTGATAAAAGCAAACTATTTGACAAACTGCCAGAGATTCATATAGAGAATGACAGCTACCCCCTTTAGTGTTGTTGGAATAACAGACTTGAAAATTAAAACCTGCTATAATTAACTTTTACAAATATTGGGATGCAGAGTAGAGTCCCCAGGCAATCATTCCTAGGATATTCAAGGCTCAGACTTGACTCTCCACTCTCTCTAATTTGAAGAAAAACCTCCTACTTAGCAGTCTAATGGCAATAATTCACGAAGGAATGTAATGTAAGCACAAGAGGAGTAAGGACATGGGAAGTCCAGCCCCAAATGATGTGATTCCTTAGGAGCATGTCAGTGAAAAGTTGTGTCATATAGAACCCTTATTCTTTGCTAGCTTCTTTCTTCTTTGAAGTGCAGACAAGGCAAAAATACAGTTAAAGGAAGAAACGTTTACTTTATGTGCCCTCATCTCCTGCATCAGTGAATGTGGGAAGGTCTGCTTCCAACCTCATGAGCCAAGGTACTGAGGAAAGAAATGAAGCATAGCCCTCATGCCACTGTAGAAATCCCCATGCAATGGTTTCTCTGAATATCACTCCAGGAATTCTAAAACTTAGCTGAAAGCTGGCAGACTTTTTACAGGCTCTTAAACCTTCTATTACACTCTCTACTTTATTCTGGAATAGCCTACTTGGGAAAGTAATAGGAGATGAAAGTGCTGGAAAGCAGTAGGAATTCTCTTCCAGCGGCTGGATAGGCTTGAATCTGCTTCTCAGATGTTACCTCAAATGACCTTACAAAACCAGGACAAAGTAACATTGTATCTCCTTCCCATACAGGTCCTGGATCAGGCTCTTCTCTTATTTCAGTGACACAGTTCTACAGTTGAAGACCTCTCTCAAGACACTGAGGAAGCATGTGGGCTTGTCCCTTAATACTGTGTTTAGGAAAATGACTCTTATGAAGGAACAATTGCATAAGAGGCATGTATCATAGGTTTTCAAGGTTTATTTCAACCAGTTTTCTTTGACGTAAGTGTAGAAGCTTACGAGACGTAGAATGTTATTCCATACTCAGAAAACCTGACCTATGCAAAGATATTTCCAAAGCTCCTCTATCAGGATGATAACTCTCACAATGTCTGAGCGATGTTTTTTTCCTAGCCTATCGATGGTACAGGACCAAATTTATTATAATTTGGTTGTAAAAGGGGCAAATCCTGAAAGCATTTGAACCTCACAAATAATATTATTTCAGTGATGTTACTTCAGGTTTTCACTAGTCCAGAGCAGAATCTGGCCAAGTCTATTAAAAGACTTGACAGTTGATGATACAATGAGATATGCCCCAAGACACTGAGCAAAAAGTCACCATAACAGATGCATTGCAGAAAATCAATTTCATTGTACTGGAAAAAGAAAAAGCAGCTTCCTTAGTTTCAGAGGAAATTTTCTGTCATTGTGCAAAGTGGATTCAAATACAAAAGGTGGTGATCCTACATGTTCAGATAGGAAAATTCTGTCCTTTTCTCAGAAGAAATCACTAGTTATTCAATCACTGTTTTTGTCAATGCTCTGTTCAGCCATTTTAAGGTGATGTTCTACTGGGATGGTGATGGGTATTCTTAATCTATCACAACAATACAGTAAATAAAAAGTAGATCAAACCTCAGCAACATAGCTGAAATGGAAGAAAGAAAAATAATATGGAATAATAAAGCAGAAACATAGGGAGTGATATTTAATTAATTACCAGCATTAATAAATTAAAACCATACTTCAAGATCACCTCAAATAAAGGCATTTCTATAGATATGTACAATCCACCTATAGATATGTACAATCCCATCCTAATAATTGATTTTTGCCTCCTTTAGATGGCAACAGTAATTGCAGGATTGTGTCAAGTACGTAATCTACAGGAAGAAGATAAAAAGGGATAAATTACCTGAGACTCATGGGTGGCAGCAGATATGTGCAAGAGAAAGAACAGATACAGGAGAAACTTTAAACAGGAAACCAATTCATATGCCCAGCTCCAACTGTTTTGGAAATTCTTGTCTACCTGATCCCACACAAGAGGAACTCTCCTCATTTCCCTGGCCCTTCTGCCCAGAGTCGTCATAAACAAAATCTTTTTGTGATTCACCTAGATCCAAGTCTGGAAAGGACGCTTCCCATTGCTAACAAACCACAATATTAACAAACAGTCTTTCTGTGTCAGTTCTTAAGTGAATTTGTCTATAATTTGCTAAGAATATGTCCCAGGTAATCCTACTCCCAAACAGAAGGGTTGTCATGCTTTGGAGGTATCTGATGGGTACATCACAGATATACAAATACAAAGACATATTATTTATACCAGTTTACAACTGACAAATTGAATTCAATTAGAAAGTTTGTAGTAATTTGGTTTATGCTTCACTAATAGCTTTCCTAGTTGCAGACAAGCAACAGGCCTGTAATTCAGCACACTTACTGAAGATTCACTGAGAACTGAAAACACATTTGCAAGATTTGTCTGGGGGATGAAATGAGCAGAAGTTGATTTTTTTTTTTGTCTGTGATTGAAACCAGCAAAGCTATGAATCCAAATCCTAAGGAGGAAGTCAAGTAATTCAAACTAGTTAATAACACACAGACAGAAATATGGTTTCTTCCTACCTAGCAAAAACAGAGTGCTAATGTCTGGCAAAAGTCTTGTACAGACTTCTGTCTTTATGACTGCTAGAGGGGGAAGCACAATACAGATGATTTAGGGGCTCCATCTGAACAAGTACAAGACCTTTCATTGAGTTTACTGATGGTGGGAATTGCAGGGAAGAAAACGAATGGGAAAATAGGCAGGTAGTCCTTACACAGCATCAGTGTCTCTTGGGTTCTGCTGAACAGCCACCAGTATCATCACACAAGAAAGCTCCCTTTCCCTCTAACAGAGCTTGCTTTGGCAAATACTGCAGCAGTGTCATGAGCTGTGATTTCTGCTGATATGCTTTCAGATTGCTTTGTGTTTCATCTTGAATTGAAAAGTGCGGTAACCCAACTTTCACACAAATGATTGTGGACATAGAGTAGGCTCAGACTGCATCTCTACACATGGTTAAGCCTACCATGTAGCTAACTACCACTAAAATCATTACTCCCTTCCCACCTCATCCCATCCCTTCCTTCTGCTTCACTCCCTCACTCCTCATATCCATTCCAGGCAATATTGTCTCTTGAGACAGCTAAGGGTCTGACTGAACTCTTCTGCAGTAGAAGAAGCAGAACCCACCTCAGCAGACGACTACACTGTATTTTTCTAGATTATTTTTCTGCCAAATTTGTGAGAAGCCATGGAGGGCATGATCGTGCACTAGAGCAGTCATGAGTGGCCACAGCACATGACAGATGTGAATAAAATCTATGGGGAGAAGGATAGAGAAACAAGAAAGCCATGGACATGATGGGATGCATTCACAAGTGCTGAGAGAGTTGGTAGACATCATAATGGGGCTGCTCATGATTATCTTTGAAGGATTGTGAAGATCAGGAGCAGTGCCTGAGAACTGGAAGAAAGAAAATGTCACCTCACTTTTCAAAAAGTGCAAGGAGGACCCAGGAAACTATAGTCTCAACTTCCCTGGAGAGGTGATCGAGTCCCTCATCATGAAGGACCCCTGTCCTCCATTATGGAGGATGCACAAGACACGAAGGTGATCACGAATAGTCAGCATTAAAGGTAAATCATGTCTGACCAACTTGATTGCCTTGTGTGATGAAACAACTACCCGGATGAATGAGGGGAGAACAGTGGATATTGTCTACCTTCACTTCAGCAAGGCTT
>VZSU01000829.1:303491-321491 GCA_013398715.1 Nesospiza acunhae | reverse complement strand
AAGAGCGGACTGGATGAAGGGCAGTGAGATGAACTGAGAACTGGCTGAATGGCAATCCCAGGACATTGCAATTAGTGGCACAGGATCTAGTTGGAGACCTGTTACTGGTGGTGCCCCAGGGGTCAATAGAGGGCCCAGTATTGTTTAACTTTTCATCAATGGCTTGGAGGAAGGGCAGCTGCCTCCTCAGCAGGTTTACTGATGACACAAAGCTGGGAGGGGTGGCCAATAGCCCAGAGAGCTCTGCAGCCCTTCAGAGGGACCTTGGCAGGCTGGAGAAATGGGCAGAGAAAAACCATCTGAAATTCAGCACAGGAAAACCCAGGGTCCTGCACCTGAGGAGGAATGATCCCATGCACGGTACAGGCCAGGGGCTGGCCTGCTGGGAAGCAGCTTGGTGGAGAAGGACCTGGGAGTCCTGGTGTCCATGAGCCAGCAGTGTGTCCTTGGGGCCAAGAAGAACAATGGTGACCCAGGGTGCATCAGGAAGAGCATTGACAGCAGGGAGAGGGAGGTGGTTCTGTCCCTCTTCTCAGCCCTGGTGAGGCACATGTGGAGAGCTGTGCCAGGTTCTGTGCTCTTCAGTACAACAGAGCAGGTCCAGTAGGGAGCAATAAGATCAAGGGATTGGAGTATCTCTCTTATGAGGGAGTTGGGCCTGTTCAGCCTGGAGATTAGACAACTGAGAGGAGACCTCATCAGTGTCTGTCAGGGTCTGCAGGGAGAGATCAGAGCAGGGACCGGGCTCTCCTCCATGGTGATGAACAACAGAGCAAGAGACAAGGGGCAGAAAGTGATGCACAGAAAATTCCACCTGAACATGGAGAAGAAATTCTTTACTGTGTAGGTGACAATGGACTGGAATAGATGGCCTAAAAATATTGTGAAGTTGCCCACACTGGAGACTTTCAAGAACCATCTGGACACAACCCTGTGTGCTGTGTGCTCCGGGCCCTGCCTGAGCAGGGAGGTTGGGCCCCTTCAACCTGACCCATTCTGTGATTCTGTGAAGAGGAGATGTGCTTAACGTGACAGTGACCTATCAGACCAGCTTTCCATGTCTTGCCACGGCAACTTGGAAATTTGTCTGAAAATCTCACTTGGGAAGTCACCCTCTTTTTCTCTTCTGACCATCTGCCATTTTTACCTGTGTTTACCCTCACCTCTCATCCTGGTCCCTTTCCATGATCTGTTCTCTCATTTCCTCTCCTCTCTCTTCCAGCATTTCACTCTCACATTGATCCTTGTTTCCCTTGCCACATCCTCATTTCTCATTTTTCCCCTATTTTTTTAAATTTGCTTAAAAAAAACAAATTAGTACCCAAAAATCAGTAGCCATTTTAATCTGCTGCATATAAGTAAATACATCCTCTGTAATGTATTAATGTCTCAAATTAAACTCTCATATTGACAAGTTACATGACAATAGAGATGACAGCTGTATGTTAAATTCTAATAATTGAGATTTCAGACTGTGCTGACCTTTCTCTCACCCATCATTTTAAGATCTGTGTCTCACTTCATCCAGCTCCTACCAAAATGTTTTCAGAAGATGCTTTTGAAAGAATTAGAGCTGCCCATGCACCTTAGCAACCAATAAGACACTAATCTAATCTAAGCACAAATCTCTGACCTGTCCTGTGTAGCAAAAATCATCACTGAGTGCTTACGAGTGTGAAACAGCTCTTGATGAACCAACACAGCTCAGCCTTCACACAGACTCATCACAACAGATGAGGAATCTCAATTTCTGCCCTGCAAGCTCTCCTCTCAGTGGGAGGGTTTTCAGCATCACTGGAGACACAAAGCTCTCCCAAATCCTGCACAAAGGAAAAACAGGATGTAGGAACCGGTCCTGCTTCAGTATCCACCAAAGACAAACAGGATAATTTTACACACACTTCAACAGATGTGAGGATTGAAATACACACGTGTCTGTACTGTCAGACGCATGGTGACCCTGTGTGATATGGAGAATCAGCACAGGGAAGGGAGTGAGTGATATAGAAGAATTAGCACAGAGAAAGGAGTGAGCGATAGTGAGAGGAGAAGCCAGCAACCAAGCTGGGAGCTAATCTGGGTCTGCTCTGTTTCTAGGTCATTTTACTGAGGAAGTCAAATGCTGCCTTTTACTGGAGATAGACTGTGGGATGCAGTTCCAGCACAGTGATAGCTGAATCTTGAAAATGAGGTTCAGTCAGATTAGATATTTCCTCTATTTCCTTAGAAAGGGGAGAAAGCAGCCAGATGTATCATTAAAGTCAGTATTCCAATAGCACAACTAACTAATCGGATTTTGTGTTTTTCACATTTGACGGCCTTGATTGTGTACAGTATTTTCTATTTTCTGAAGTGTCAGAGGGCCTCAAATTGTATTTTCTGAAACTGGATCTTGACCTCTGAAACTTGAAGACAAACTGTTGGAGGTTTTGATTAAATATTGATTCTTGCATTCAACATTGTTTGTAAATGCCTGTTATAGAACACGAAACAAACAGATCTCTTTATCACAGATATAGATGTTTCATTTTGCAGCTAGTATATTTGACTGGATTAAGTTGTTTCCCAAAAGCACGTTATATATTTTGATAATTATGCTGCAACTATGTGGAGTTAAATAACTCTCTTATTTATGACTAAATACCTCTATTTTTATGACTATTTTCATTTTGGTTATCTGGATCAACAGGCTATTTTTGAAGTGTACACTTTCTGCTCTCACTGCCAAAACTATACTCTGAGCCCTTTGTACCAGCACAGTGAGCAGATTTTTTCCTTCCAACTATGCTTGAAGGATATTAAATCCATTCCTTTTTTTTTCCCTCATATTTTCATAAGCTTCTTTTAAATTATATGATTTTTTTTGCTGCTACCATAGGATCTTCTCAGCTCCCAATTACTCATCTCCCACTTAACAAGTTGTCAAGTGACTACTCAAGCAGCAAAAGGCATGCATCTATAGAATTGTGAATTATTTGTTGCTCATAGGTAACTGAAAATTAGCCTAATCAGTCCTATGAAAAAGAAAAATAAAAACTAACTTGTTAATTAGTTGGAGTGCTTGGCAATACTAAACAGAAGGTTTCAAGGCACTATGAAGACAAAAGTGTCATTGTAGAGATGCTATTCCTGATCCTATTTGCCTGCTTTGAGAATTCACAGATATCTGCTCCCTACCTGCCTTCCCTAACCCTGTCATGCCTGCACAGTCAACTACTTTTTGTATCTAGTCTGTTCTGATAGGAAGTGTGACATTTCAGTTTCTGTGCACTGATTCCATCCTTGAGGAGAGGGACTCTCAATAGAGGGAGGAAATGAGAGTGATGGGCATGCAGCTTCCAGCCTGGGAGTACAGAATCATCTCCATATGACAGCAGGTTCTTTGTGTGACAGTACCCTTCCTGACTTCACAGTGGTGTTCTGACCTTCTTCAGAGATCCTACCAGACCTATTAGTGGAATCCAACAAACCTTGCCTTTCAAGCAAACATTTTTTATTCCCCATTCACGGCTGCATAATATTTGGTTTATTTTTTTAAAAAAGGATGCCACTGTGGACCTAGCAAGTAAGATAAAGTGTACTACTCATGTGATGCTCTTTTTAAATTAGTATGTCAGAAAGGCAAATTTAGTTCCCCCTTCAGCCTAACAAATACACGTCTACTATAAAGAATATTTAAATGCAAACTTGAAGATTTCTGTCTAATTTGGGCCAGTGATCAGCAACAAATGAAACCATTTGGAAGCAGTTCAAGCACAAAGCAATAAAGATACAAGGGATCATTCAGACTGAAATTTTGGTCAAATATATTAATCCAATGACTAATGCACTTAAACAATATGGAGTTAACACTATTCTCTGATGCATGACTAGTTACTATCTAGACATTTTTTTCTCTTCTTTTTTCCTCCTTTTGTCAGACTGGCAACCATTCACTCAAATTTGGCAATGTTAGAAACCAATTCTCCCTATGAACTTGGCCAGCCTATCTTTTGGAGAAAGGCCAATTCACTTCCCACCTGGTGGCTTGGACCTATGCCCATGTATTGTTTAGGTGAGAATTGAGGGTCATAGGGGGAAAAGGCTAGAAGAAGCAGGGGAAGAGGGAGGAAAAGGACTTTCTGCTGGCTCTCTTGCCTTAACACTTGGCACTACTCCATATGTCTGGAGTCATTGCTTTTTCATTTCTTGATTTACATTGCTTTGGCTTAAAAAAACCCCCCAAAAATGTAAATGGAAAGTGATTAGAAAAACTGACAAAATGTTGAACAAAATGTTTTTCTGGACAAAACAAAAGTTGAGTGCTGGTCTTTATTAGATCAGCAAAAAGATAGAAAAATAATTACACTTAACACACTCAATTCCATTTTAAAAGCTGAAGACTGTTGCTATTAGAAATGATTGCATTCTGTAGAGCATATGAGGCTTAACAGGACTTTAGAGGCCACCAGTGACTGATCATCTCCTATTAGGCACTCTTCAAAAAGCAGGAAAGGGTATTAGTTTATCTAGACACTACTGTAAGTATTGAACACAACACAGCTCTTACCTCAATTACTTCCCTTGTCACAATATTCCGTCATATATATCATTCAAATATTTTAAACAAATTGGATATTTTATTTTCTTTATTTTTTTAAATAATGCTTTCATACACTTTTGTCAAGATTTCCTAGGCTACAGATTCAGTTTTATCTCCTCTGACTCAAACAAAGTTGAGTTCTACTTATCCCCTTCAAGAGTGAAAATGGATGAAAGTATCAAATTAAGTAACAGTTTTCACCCAGCAGATATAAAGGGTATGGGAGGACACTGGAAGTTATGGACTGTAACCCCGACTTGCATAGTTCATTTTAAGAAGTACTGTCAGCTCTTTATTCTGATAAGATTCATCTGTGAAAGACCCAGACTGACAGTAGCAGATAACAATTTTAATGGAACAATATTTATAGCTGATTTAGAATGAACTGTAATGGATCATCACAAAGAAATGCCTAGCTGGTTTGTGCTCTCTCTGAAAAATATTCCCACAAGCGTAATCGTATTAGGGAAGGTTTGCATTAATTTTAAAAGAAAACCACGTTTTATGCTTAAAATGGCATAGCTGGCAGCATTATTCCATGATTTTCATAACACATTCATTTGAATGACAATCTCTGCTCTGAATTAGCAATACCCAGATACGATACATCTAAAGAACTAGATGAAAATTTCTCTGTACCATTTTAGAAATGTCTGTATAAAATTAAAAGAATATAGAATTGTGTAAAACTTTATATTCAAAATTATGAGCAATGGCTGAGGAACAGCCTTCCTGGAAGGCTCTGGAGCATGCTGGAACATGGGAATCCCAGAATCACTGGTGCAAATCATGAAACACAGAAAGAGAGTAAGAATCCAGCATCTTGTCATCTCTACCTAGCACCTTCTGCCATTGTCCATGAACTTCAGATGACCTCACTTAGAATGAAATTGTCTTGTAATATTTATTTTTTGTCTGCATCTTTAAGTCACCATTCTTCTCTGCAGTGATAGTTTAAGACCAACTGTGATTTTCACTGGATTATCCAGTTTTCTTTGCAATAGGATTTAAGTAAATCACTCAATGGACTATAGATTTCAGGAGCAGAAATAATTTCACTCCCCACATCTAATTGCTTGGGTACCCGAGGGTCTGCCAAACTTTCCTATGACAGAAGTCCCAGACCAATGAAACATTCTCAAGCCCTTGACTACCTCTTGTGCTGGATACTCAAGAAACAAACAAACTACACCTGTAATAAGGTCTTGCAACACAAAGGAAATTAAACCCCCAAGATGTGTGCAATACACATATGCAGGAGGTGAAGGATTAGAACTCCCGGAGGAAAGAGCAGAGGATGGGGTTTCAGTGCAGACTTAGTAGACTTCTACAATTGATATTGGCAAGCTTTTATCTGGGTATTACACATTTAAAATTCAGTTTCAAATGCACGCAGTTTGATATTGTAAAACTGCACAGCGCACAAAGGATGTCATTGCCTGTATTTTGCCCTTAGAGAAGAGGAATAAACAGGTTCAAACACTGAAAGAAGCTACACTAAGCACTGATTCTACCAGTGCCTATATATGAATCTCTGCGTGGCCTACAATGTGAAATGGGCATTAGTCTAGCCCTAGACTGCCATTTCATAATGGCAGAATCTATTAGTCCTGTGACAAACATCAAGACCAGGGCAAAATACACACGTGACAAAACTATATTTGCCAAAAAAAACCCCGAAACAGAAAAAAATTAGAATTTTGTTCAACTGTCTGTCATAACCACCTAAATTAGAAATAACACTACTTATCAACAGTGAAATACACTTCATCATACCTTATTAAAACTAATTTGATTTCCATCACATAAGTAAGAAGTCAGGCACTTACAAAGGCATTCCCATGAATAATAAAAAGCAGAAGGATAATTTTATGGGATTAAATTGAAATTTAGGGTGATCTTATGCAATTCATAGAAAAATTTACAGAAAACTGCAAATTCTGTGACATAGGAAAGTTATTAATATTCCTTCTAGTTTACACCACCATTAACTACAAGAGCAGATGAAAGGTTCAAGAGCTTTTATGTGAGATTTTGAACATCAAAACTTTAAATTACACAGTAAACTGGAGGCATTTTTAATGACCTTTGAAAAGGGTTCCTACTAGCTCATACCATGAGCCACAAAAGCAACACAAAAATTATTCCAAATTAATTTAAAAGCCCAGCAAAGACTTAAGATAAAACCTTCATTTATAAAACCAAAAGTGCGCAAATTAATTTAAAAATTAAATGTTGTAGCATCTCTGCTGGATAAACTTATATGTTTCATGAACAGATGGGTGAACTCAGCCACAAAGGAGTTCTGCAACATGTTTAAAACCACACAGGAAAATACTGGTAGAGTTTAGGACTGAATTTCAAACTACTGTTCCCCAGTGACCTGCTCTGTCCCTTGTATCACACTTTTTAATCAGAATCTCTCCACTCCCAAATTTTTACTAATGAGTTAATCATCAATTTCTAATGCTTGATTCATTTTAAAAAATTCTACAGGGAAAAAAATGTTGTAATAGGAGAATTTTGGAAGAGCACAGCTAAGTAGTCAGCTTCCACAGAAAGGCTGAGGAGGAAAAAAATTAACTATGGAGGAAAAGAATTAGGGAACTGATAATGATTCCATCTATTTAAATACTCAAAAGGAAGAGCTCTCTTGATTGCAACCCATCCAGGGGCTACTGAATAATTGCAAGTGAACTTATGTTGACTTCTTCAGAAATCTTCTGAAACTTTCCTTTGGGGAAAAAAATCTGTACGCAGGAGGTTTCTTTTTCTTTTCAAGCATAAGTTCCCATAACCCACATGACACCATTCTGTGTTATGAAATAACTGAAGAAAAACAGATCTCTATCTTATAAGAAATACTCATCACTGACATTTCAGCTAGGCTAATGCTACAGTGTGACGGACTATCTTTATATGTAAGAATCCGGGACATTAAAAACCCCTCATCCTTTGAGCAACTCATTTTTCAATAATTACTCTCTCAATTTTGAGCCCATTTGAATGATCCTAAAGAATTTTTTGTTTCATTTCAGCAAATATATGTAAAAATGATGCTTGATTCCAAGTTTTAGAGGAACCAGTGCATTTATGATGATCAAATGGCTCATGCATTTACACATCCCATCTTGTGTTCGATGGGATTGCACAGGATGTGAATGAGTGGGGAATTTGTTGTGTCATGACTTTTCCTCCTCTCAGGAAGAACAGATTTCATTTCTGTGAGCATGAACACTTTTAAATTTAACTTTTCCTCTTCCTTTTTCTTGCCTTCAGCTCCCAACACCATCTGGAGAAAGGGATGGAAGCCCCTGGCAGCTCCTTACGGAAGACAGAGGGTGACTACAGGCTATGCAAGAAGGGAAAATGCTGCATTAAATTAAAAATGCATCTTCTTATGCAACAGGGAGATCTTGTTCAAGATCTGGCATACGTAGAATTAACTAAGGAACATACAAAATACCACCATTTTTCATTCCCAGTGCGAGGCATGTATTTTGACCTTGTCATTTCCAGTGTAAGCACGTGTCAGTATCTACGTATGAAAATTCAGAAACATAACACTCCACTGCACACACTTCTTCCCCTGGGGAGACAGTGAGCGAACAAACACATGCCAGATGGTAGTTGCATTGCTCAGTGCACTACTGGAAGGCACTCAGATATTGCAGAGACAAACACAACACACACTGAAAGCAGAAGGTCTCCCCCTTTTTGTGCTGTGTGTTCATACAGCCCCTAGCACAAAGGATTCCTGGCCCACAGCAAGGTCCATGCATATTTGCAAACAAAGGACAGTAGCTTATCCTAGATTTTACGTGGTGGATATAATGGCTGACAGGTGGAGAAAAAGCACCTTGAATAAGAAGAAAAGCTCTTGATTCAAGTCAGACATTTAATCCTATTACAACATAACACTAGCTAGAAGACCACAAACATATAAATAAATATCCTAACACTTCTTAGAAGTTTAAAATATTATCAGGTTCAAAGGCTGATGCTGCCAGCCCTCAATTTATGGAATTTCAAATGAAACCTGCAAATCTGGATACCATTTTCTCAATTCAGGCAAAAGTATTCATCATCTCTTTTTTAAGGAAGAATTTGTAACATTTAAACAGTTGATAATTTTCACTGCAGAAGGTACTTTCCACTGCAGTAGGAAAATTTACTTTGAGAATTGTACTGAAGGCCAGTGGGTGTGCCATCCTTTAAAAATCAGCAGTAGAAAATAGTCAGAGAGTAACATGTTATTTAAATTTATGCTATGCAATTTCACTCAAATTTTGCAGGATGGTTTGAAGGGAGGGAAACACAGTGTTTCTCTTCTGCTGCTTGCACTTCTTGAAAGATTTTGCCAAGGTAAGGTGACTGAAAACAGCCACTCAAAATAGTTGAGACTCTGAACTTGAAATAGCTGCGGAGACCACTGCAGGAGCAGGAAGACCAGAATGAGCCAGTAAGGCTGTGAGGAACATCTCACAATTCAAGTACCAGGGGGCTACTCGGGTTTCAGGAATCATGGCAGGTTCTGGGTCCACAAGGCCATAATTCTCAACAGTACTTAATTTTAAAATGTGCAATTATTTATTTTCCCTTAGAAAATCCACACAAATACGAGCAAATTATGACAAAATAATGACAATTTGCTTTGCTATGCTGGTTGAACTCCACTTGCTTTTGCACAACAGCAGAAACAAATGATCAGCAAAGGGAGGTATGTTTGGATGGACAATAGTGAAAGGGGAATTTCTTTACTTCTGGGAATCTGATTTTTCTATCTAAACAGCAATTTGTTCTAGGCACCTAATTATTATTAGATATTTGTGGGCCACCCTCACAGCTGATACAAAAAGAGTTTGTTATTCAGGACTTTACACAGCAACCAATTATAAATACATTAAGCTTAAAGTGAATTAAAGGGCCAGAAAACCAACAGTTGTACCTGTAATTAGAAATTAAGTGTTTTCATTAAAGGAGGCTGGGCCTTGACAGCACTAATGAGTGGATGAGCTGAGCAAATTTATAAGAGGACAGGTGCATCCACAGCCTGCCTATCAGGTGTTTCTCTGAACCTGTGTATTTTCAGTATGGGACCTTCAAAACTCAAGTTCAGAGGCCTGGACTTAGTACTTATGTATTAATACATAAATATTTCTTCCAGCTCTAGAATGCATGCATAAATTTAAAAGACATAGAGAATAAAAACCAGCATATTAAAAACATATTTTATTATTATTATAATTAGAAAATGTATATTATAAAGTTGTATATTATTAAAAAGTCTAGGCCTATGAAGCACTGCTTCACTTTTCTGCATGATAGTGCAACAATGGTTGCACTATTATTAAAAAGTCTAGGCCTATGAAGCACTGCTTCACTTTTCTGCCTGATAGTGCAACAATGGTTGCACATGGTCTGTATCTTTTTTTACTAGCATAAAATAGGGCATAGGGCAAGGCATGCAGAGGGTTTTTGTCATGCTGATGTTCCTCTCATTCATTTTTTGGGCATCCATGCATTTCTGCTTGTCATGCTGTAATGGCTTTCTTGCCATCCAAGCTTTGTCTTTTTTCTGTTTTCTTTAAACTCAGAAACTTAATATAATATTTTTTTACCAAAAGCTTACGTGTTACAGTTTAAATTGAAGTAAAAGAATCTGAACAATAAACACTGCAGCTGAAGCTGACATATCCACTGACAATGCGGATATTTCATAAGCAATTCCATGAATTCTACAATGAAAAACTATGTAGCCTATTTTAAATGTGTCAGTGAGGTACAGGCCGTTGAAACTAATCAAAATACACAATGTCAGAAATGGAGAAGGAAGAAAGTCACATGAGGGAGAATAAAAAAATATCTTTAATTTTTTTGCTATTATTCCTTAAGTCTCAGTCAGGTAATAGAAAATCAAACAAGAGTCATAAACTCTATTAAAAAATCATAAAAAATTGGCTACAAAAATAAAATGTTTTTTCATGTTTACATCTCACATTTATTAGTCAAATCTTGTTGAATCAAGTTGTCTTTTATTTTCTACAGTCTTTCTTCAACTTTCTCATCTTGTAACTGCACAGACAGCTCACTGAATTTCCCAAAATTTCTGCTCTTCTTTTCCCCAAAAAAATAACCCATGGAACTCCTGACGCACTGTATAGTTTATATAACAATAACAACAAGCCCAGCCAGTTTTGTTACAAAGAAGAATATCACTGACCTGAGAGATTAATTTTTTTTTCAAGTAAGATACTAGCTGATGTCACTATCAGCAGGGTAACTGGGAGTTCAAATTTTAAAAATTAACTAGAATTTATTTCTCAGCAATGCACTTCAAAAGAATTTGTTTATAATGAGCTCCATAGTAGTCTGGAGATGAAAGATGATGACTTATTAGAAGAGATTGTTTATCTGAACATTACCACAAACAAATATTTGATGGAAGTGTCAGCTCAGTATTCAGAGATTTACTTTCTTCTCTGGCATGCCAGGGAAACAGAAGACTATCTACAGGTTTTGAAGCTTTGACAACATGTTGGCTGCTTAGCAGTCTATTGGAGACCTAGAGAGAGAGATTAAAGCTTATTTTTAAAATTCATGGCTAGCAATGTATAGAGAGAATGTCTCTGAAATGGCAGACACTTCTGACACACACATTTCAGAAAACTGTTTCTCTGCTTACCCACCTATCTGTTAGAGTCAATGTTAGAATGAGGAAGCTTTATGCAAACACTAGTCAATATTTCCCCCAGAATTTAATAAAACAATCCTTGCTATTTCACTCTGAAATTTTCCCTTTTTTATTATAATAAATAGAGATAAAGTTCCATGAGCTTCATTTGAACATGAGCATTTGAAAAAGTATTTGCTTTTGACGTCTTCATTCAACCTTTTCACTCAATATAGCAAGATTGTACTAAAAGCTCAGAAAAAAAAAATAGCATGTCTGCTTCACATGAAATCTACATAAAGGAAAGTGGGTTTTTTTATTTTTAGTTCTGCTGCATACAGAGGAAAATCTGCTTCCTGGAGATCAACTTTGCCTTGCTGCCCATATCCAAACTGAGAAATCCTGGGGCCATGGATAATTTGAATCAGTTGCTCACCAGCATTTCTAGGGAGTATCTCCATCCTTACAGTACACTACCTTTGGCAAGTGTCTGGCACAGGAATTTCACTAAGGTATAGAAGCAAGTATTTGTCCTGTGTACAAGAAATTAGCCACATGCAGCCAAAACCTGCCTCTGTAGCACCCCGACTGTCTTGCTGACTACACTGAGACAGAATTACCCCAAGGAAGGATGAAAACACAAGCCTGTCAGGTAAAGGAGGTCAAACACATGGAAAGGTGGCCTATGTCTCCGCTGGAAAATATCAGGAATTCACCAAGGGAAAGGCTGCACACCATGGCTGTGGAAGTTCAGGGTCCAACAGCTGCATTTTCACCCTGCACTCACAGGACCAGAAAAAACAAGTCTGGAAAGGCACTAAGCAGTCATCTGGACTCTGCTATGCCCAGAGGCAGAAGTGCCTGAGCACAGGCTTCTCCCACTGCTCACGCACTTTATTACTCCTGGGGTGGTGGTACTTTAATATTGGTGCGTCTGCATTGTTGGAGCTTTCTCCTCTGTGTTTGTATGAAATTATATACAGCGAGGATTGTCATGTTCTAGAACTGAGAGGTTTTTGTGAAACCTTATTACTTTTTAGAAAGTTTTAATATATTAAGCAATGTAGATGAAAATTGAGGTATCTTGTGAGTTTTCTCAAAGGGAAGATTATTTCTCCCACCTTAACTCAGAAATAGTGATCTTATATTTTTATGTAAATTAGCTGAGTGAAATTGGGTTGTAGAAAGATTATTCCTTATGCTGACCAAATATTACCTTTTTTTTGTGCTCCATGGAATTATTTTATTCAGTGATGTACACAGGAAAAAAAAAACTTTTTGAAAAGTTAAATAAAATGGGGAAACTATGCTTAATTCCTCTCACTGTCCCTTTTTTATGGGGAATAAAATTAAACGCATATGAAATTAAATGCAAATGTTTCATGCAAATATAAAACGTCGTGAAAGAAGATCATCAAATTCCCTGAACTATCTGTCTTGCTGACTACACTGAGGCAGACCTACCCCAAGGAAGGATAAAAACACCAACCTGACAGGTAAAGGAGGTCAAACACATGGAAAAGTGTTACTTACTCTCATCTAAATTTTAATTAACTCATTTTTATTAATTTATTATTTGTGCTTTAGACAGGAGTCTTTGTGCTGTGGCTAATTTATCTGTGAGGAACTGCATATCTGGGGCATGGGAAAAGGATGTCTTGGAGGAATTCAGTTTATTAAACAAAAATTTAAAAAAGAGCAGAAAGGAGGCAAGAAGAGAACTCTGCATCCAGTGGGGAAGGGGCCACAGAAAAGAGGGATGAGAAAACATGTTGACATCTAAGGTGATCCTGATGGTCAGCTGATGCCTCACAAAAACTGTTGACTCACTATTAAAACAGTTGATCTTGTGATGTCCCACTCTGGTTGCAATTAATTGCAATCATTGGAGTACTAGGATAAGTACAGTAGTGAATCCTGATCACTCACTCGTGTCCTTCCAGGCTGATTTGGCAATAGGCATGAAAGTCAGTAGCTCTAATTTATTTGTGGAAAACAGCTCAAAAAGTCTCTTAATGTTGAAATATATGGAGTTGATTGGATTATTTCTGTGAAATGCTACCATAATCCAAAATGCCCTCTGAAGAATGATTTTGAAATAGAACCCACTTCATAATTGGCATCACTCTAGCAAGCTATTACTCTTGCACCCTGATAGGGCAGTAAGGTTTTAAACTCTACCTCCCCTTCTGTGAGACTCCCTCTGTAGATGTGATTGAAACCTTTAACTAGGATTTAAAATTTCCTACCCTTAAGTTCTTAAACTGACAGATTACCCTTTGACTGCTAATGTTTGTGATTGGACAACACCCATCTACTTTTTCATTCACTATAGAAAGTAAAAGAAAGATTCTCTCTAGCCTCTAGCTCTTTACACCTTCCTCTCTTTCTTGGGACTTAGCATATTAGAGACAGAATTGGAAGCATCAGCTCATGCTGATTAATTACCACCCAGAAATATGTGGAAAAAGAATAGCTCAATATCAATGTTCAATGACAGCTTCATAGCTGAAGCTCCTCATACGATAATCTGAAAGGATTCAGGGCAGAAATCCAGGCACTGTTAAAGTTTATGGCAATATTTTACTGAGGTCAATGCTGCCCACAAAGAACGTAAAGAAAATGAAAGCAACTTTTTCTCTTAGTTCCTCAGAAAACAAATTGCTGTTTGTGAAGAATTTTGCAGCAATTTGAAAAGCTGTATCAAAAACCAAATTTTACTCAAATTTCCAAACAGTTTGAAACTCTGTATCAAAACAGAAAATTGATGTCTTTTAAACTGTCATGACTGAGGCCTTCTGCTCTTCCAAAAGAACAATTGTATTATCTCAAATCAAAGCCATCCATAGTCCAGTAACCAACTTCCAGTTTTCCCAAACCATCTTTTCATGGTCACTTATGAGTCTATAGATCTCTACTTCTCATCATTTAAAAAATGTCCTTGTCTGCCTGCCACATATGACTACCCCTCCGTAACTTGTTCATCCGTATTGTTCCTCTCTAAATCTTTCTGTCTTCTGTGACATTTTTCTAAGTTGGCAAGATCAGAATCGCATATTTTGTTGAAGGTTCAGACATACCGTGGAATTATACGCCAGTAAAATTAGATTTTCTGGTTTTTTTCATTCTCATTTATAGCATTTTTAGGTGTTGCAGGGCAGTTAAGTCTTACTGGGTAATGAGTTCATGCATCTGCAAAACACCTGTAATTTTAAAAAATATTCCTGAATATTAATACACATTCAGTTTCTGTTGTTTATTTAAGGTGTTATTAAAATATTTTCCTTTAATTAATCTTTTTTTATTCATGTACATAATCATTCAGTCAGTCCAAAATGAGAACTTATTTACAGACTGTAAGAAAAATAAGTGGAAAAAGAGTTTTGCTAAAAAATATTAAGTTGATTCTCAGAGCAAACCAGAACTTAGAAGGTTCCGCATAGCTGGTGGTGTAGTCATTTTTGCCTCCTGGGAAAATGTCAACATTTGGATGAAATGTAATTTTTTATAATCCAGATAAACAGTGTAATATGCTACACTGACATGCTGTAGGATATTTGCTTGGAAAATAATTGCTCTGGTTCCTGTACTGGCATACAGGAACCTTCATTCACTGGGCTCCCGCTCAAATTAGCTGCAAATTTTTCTTCTTTGAGGCCTTATCTAGGGAAAAAAACCACATACAAATCTGGGTTCCAAGTGAGATAAAACCACACAGCAAACCCACCATCGCCATCAACAATAAAACCCAGAGAAATTCAGCTGTGGTGGCAGGAAGGCCGTACCAGCTGCGGAGAGCTCAGCTGCTGCAGGCCCCAGTGAGGATGGCTTTGCACAGCACCTGTAAGCATTTAGGGAAGCCTCTGCTGTGCCAGCTGGAGCTTCACACACCAGTGGTAGCTGGAGCAGACCCTGGAGAATACCATGTGTCACTGTGCAGTGACAACATTGCTGGCATCACTGAGTAATCTCAGAGATCCTTCTTCTGGGAAGCATATTGAGAAAACATCATCTGCATGCATACAAACACAGAAAATAACAGCGCTTTGCTCAAGAGAGAAAGTCCTTGTGCTGCTTCCAGGACACCTTGCCTGAGTGTTTATTTTTAAAGTAAGCCATGTCTAAGTCATTAGGCCAAACAATGGATCTGAAAAGCAATAAATATGTACTCTCGTGTCTTACGTATTTGCATCTATACAAAGAAGGGTGAGTAAAATTTGGCTCTGCCTGTGTGTAAGGGTTAAAATATGATGTCCACTACCACTGGCTGGCTGCAGGGTCTACAAACTAAGCCTCAGTTGCAACTAACATAACCAAGGGCTTGTTGTGGTGTGACCGCTTTTCAGTTCAAGATTTGTTTTATTATTCAAGCTCTAATTTTAATGTTTAAAGTTGGTATGTTACATTCCCCCATGTTATGTTAAAATGGTACTGCCTTAGGCTCCCTCCCTACCTTCCCCTCCTTCAGTTACCTGCCAATCCCCTGGTTGCCTCAGGAACTCCCGCCCTTTTGTATCAGTTTCCGTGTCAGTCATTAGTCCCCTCCTTGGCTATCACAGTTTCTTTGTGAATCCCTCCCATGTTTCCCCAGCGACCTCCCTGTCCGTCACTCCCTGCCCACTCCCATTCCCTACAACTTTCCAGCCTGGGCAGAGAGAGATTGAAGCCGGAGTTGCCGTCCCTCTCCAACACGTCCCCCATTTGTTACTTTGTTATGTCA
This sequence comes from Nesospiza acunhae, assembly GCA_013398715.1. Lineage (NCBI taxonomy): Eukaryota > Metazoa > Chordata > Aves > Passeriformes > Thraupidae > Nesospiza > Nesospiza acunhae. Next base: position 305,516 of record VZSU01000829.1, on the reverse strand, counting down.
ATCTTTATGTTCAGTTCTATGACTGGCCAGGGGGTGGGTCGTTCCTACCTTCTGGGGTCCTTTAAAACCTCTGTCTGTGCCCGTTCTCTGGGCAGTTCCCTGCAGCCACTTGCCCCTTCCCAGTAGGCGTTTTCCCTGCTGCGGAGAACTGCTGCAGAGAACTGTCTCGCCTCCTTTGTCTAATTCGTGCTGCGCCTCGTTCCTGCTGCTGTCGGCCCTGCCTCTCAAGGTGCTGCATTCCCCACCCTGCCGTGAGGGAGAGCACCTTAGGCAGCCGTGCGCCTCGCCTGCCTCCTGCCTGGAGCCGAGGCCAGGTGGCCACGCGGCTGTCCCACACAGGCTGTTGGCGTGCTTCTGTGGGCATGGCAGGGCTCAGACTGACTGCATGGCAACAAGGGCTTGGTAGCCATAATGCATTAATAAAATGTAACTGCAGAAAATTTACACCTTCATGATCTTCATGTAAATCAGAAGCACCTTGCAATATAAATGAAAATATTGCAAATGTAAACATAGGAAACATCCAATGCAGCAGAATTGGAAGGAAGAGTAATTTGCTTATTGACTACAGGAAAACATTCAAGTTGCTTAATATTGTCACAGGGCTTGTAAATCAGCCTTAGTTCTGCAGCCTTGAAGAACAGCATTTCAATATTGTTGAGCCTAGTGATCCCTAGAGCTGAAGAATTTTACATGAAGGGAGTGCAGAACTGTAATTGTTGTGGCTAACTATCAAGAAATGCTTTAGAAATTATCAAGAAACTACTATTAATCGCTGATGTACTGACACTGCAAAAAGTAGGTAGCATTAGTTCAAGATGAGAAGATGCAAACTCAAAAGATATCTATTGATGGAAAGTCCTGATTTACTGAGACTTGAATAACTGCAAAGCCAGTGAAAGAGCTTTGTATTTTTAAAGGTCTGTATGAGTTTGCTTCATACCCTTTGCAACTGTGAATTTTTTTCTTTATTGAGTGTTAATACTTTGACTAATGGAGGAAAGCAATATAAACATGCAAGTGTATAACACCATATTCTCTAGTGGTTCTATCAGAGAATTTCTGACTTAAGCAGTAATTTGATAAAAATTCACCCATACAATAGTTCAAAAAATGTATCAGTCCCTCCCCAGTCAGATATAGCCTCAACCAGGATTCTCATGCACCCTGAGCAGTGCAAACTAGGCTACAGCTGCAGCAAAGGGAAAATCTATTTAAGAACTTGCTGGAATGCTTTCCCAAATCCCGGCTGCAAGCAGCACACCAGCAGTCCAGGGGTGACAAGCAATGGGCTCGAGCTACGGCTCCAGTATGGAGACTGGCTCGCCGAGCTTGTCGCCTATAGGGTGCCTGCCCACATCTGATGGTGGAGCAGCTGCACCCTATGAAGGATAAGAGAGGCTGCCAACAACGCCAGCAGGAAAGAGGAGGCAGACAGAGGGTCTGTGGCCAACAGTCAGGTTTATTAACCAACCCACAGTCCAGGACCAACTGCAAGGAACTGAGGGTGCAACAAGGTTATAAAGGAAGAGGGTTGGACAGTGGAGAACAAATCAAGTTGCGGGAAGAGAAGATGGACATAATATCAAAACCAATAAAAATGAGAGAGGGGAGGGGTCCCCACTCCTAGCCCGATCACCTTCTGATCCCGGCAGAATCCTCTAGAAAGGAGGCATAGGCACAGGGTGACGGGCATGAGGATGGGAGGGGAGATACAGATGATTGATCCCACAAACTTGAGGAGGAATTGGGTGGCAAGATAGGGGCAGGGGAGGGGATAACAGAGTGACATAAAACTGGATACAACCAAGGAGGTGGGGACAGCAGATTGACAAACCATTGGCGGGAAAGGAAAAACTGGGGCAGAACTATTTTCCATATAACAATGGAGTATAGAGGTGTCGCTGAAGAATCCGGCTAGTTGGGAATGCGAGCACCGTCTATAAGTCCAGGGGGCGAGGGCCAGCGAATAAAGGCAACGGCTCCGGCGTGGAGACTGGCCCTGTGGACCTCGCCTAGAGTGTG